>MU225870.1:767502-822131 GCA_018584345.1 Thuja plicata | reverse complement strand
CAAAATGAGAAAACCAATTGAAAATATAGACTATGAATCAAATTAGGAAGCATTCACATCAAACTGTCACTTTGAAGAAGTTCTATTGGTTTATCCGAGGGACTAATCGTAAAATGATAATGAAACAGTTGCATACATGAAGAAAAAGGACTTATCTTTATTGATTATGAAATAGTACAATAGAGTTCACATTTGCAGTTATTGATCCATCTAATCCATCTATCAAAATTGCATTATTGTTGTATTCTCTATTTACATTTTACATTATGTATATATATATATATATATATATATATATGTGTGTGTGTGTGTGTGTGTTTGAGTGGCTTTCACACCTTTTTAGGGTGAAAAGACACAACTCTTATTACAAATTATTTTGAAAAAACAATAAACTAACTAAAAAATAACTACCTAACTTTCGGATTTGGCTTTGGTCGAAAATCTAAAACACCTCGTGAAAAAATAATATTTCTGTTGGAGATAGGAAATTTGATTTCCTGAACTGGGTCATTTTTATATTTTTAAAATTTGACCATCTTTATCTTCTGTCAAAATCATCTTTGTAGCAGGTCTAAATTCCAGCATTTTTGAAGGCTTCGATTAGTTCGTTCTATTTATTTGTGTCATAAAGCTTCCTTCCTTTGATATTTTATTTTATGGAGAAATATGCTTCTTGATAATGGATTGGGACTTATAAATTATCAAAATTTAGGGTACCACCATAATCAAACCAAAATTGAACATAACTACCATCATAGGTCGTTGATTCAGTATACTCATTAAACTAGACAAATTCATACTCAATGAAGTATCCTCTAGTATTCGTCTCAGTGCCACATATCATAATATAATCCTCTAACTGAGGTAATTTGAAACATTGTTAATCCATCACACTGCTAGCATCATAGTTTCTACTTTTCTGACAAGTTTTCAAATGGTAAATACACTCATCATTGGGGTAATGTTGTAAACTTGGGAGAAAATCCCCATGTGCACGAAAAGAGAAACTTTCACACTGTGGTTCACATTGCATATGTGCCATATTATACTTACAAGAACATCCTTTTGAACTCTTGAATTCAATAATTTTATTGTAAGCCTCAATGTTGTGCAAACACAAACTACTTGTGTCATTAGTACCCATGGCATACTGAAAAATGTCTCATTCTAGCTCATGCATCTAACTAGTCCCAATTTCCCCATCATAAAACATATCCTCATGAAAACTCTCAAAAGTTGGTGCATACAAACCTGAAAGTGCAACTTCATTTATACCTTTAGGGGAATCCCCTTCAAATCTGAAAGTGCAACTTCATCTATGTTTTCAATTTTATTACTATGATTCACTTTCATAGAACTAATATAAATTTAGTGGAGCATTCATATTCAGTACTACCTATCACCCTATGCATGGGTCCTTTTCTATTCAATTCTAAAAATTCAATATTAGAAAAATCTTTTAAATCAATAATATCACTTATGGACATTAAAAATAATTCCTTAATAGCAATATAAGCATATTCATTTGAACTAATCACAAAAGAAAGGGAAATGCCAAATGCTCTTACATTAATATCACTCTAAGGTATATTTGAAAATCTATGTTTGTTTTATGCAAAGCAGTTGTTGTAACAATATGACAATCACTATTATCAAGTTCCTGGCTTGAGACAACATGTAGGAACTTTAAATTTTCATATTTAGCAGTAAAAGGGGAATTATCATCATGTGAACCACAATCATAAACTTGAATTTCATCAATCTCTTCCAAACCTAACTCATGAGGGACACAATCAACAGTATGACAACAAGAGACTTGGTTTATATCCAGATTCATAAGTAAGTTATTAGACTCGGGGGTATTATAGTCATCACCAAATGAAGCTTCAAAACCTTTATACAAATAACTATCATTAGTTAACCTCTTCTTATCACCATTTGGATGCACTATCTCATTTTCTAATATCCTTGCACTCTTCTCTTAAACCACAACCATCACAAGGTTGCAACTAAACTTCTTGGGATAATGCATCTCCATTACTTACTAAGTTGCTATTTTTTTCATCAATTAATCCTTGGATGTGTACTATGGAATTAACAAGAGCCTTATACTACTGACATAAACCTTGAGATTTAATATGACACGCATCAGTGAATTCTATCTAATGATGTTCATTTGTAATAATACCTTTAAGTTCTTGTATACAGGGCATTTGTTCATACATACAGACTCGATCAGGCACACAAGACATGATTGGATTTTGCAACATGTTAGATGGGCTCATACATATTTCACCACTAAGTAATTCTAGGGTCACACTTGAAGACATGCTATTTGTACTTTGAGATAAAGGAGAATTCGAAGTAGCAAAATAGTCACTATTCTAAAATCCCTTCATAAGTTTTAAGATGTTATTCTCAATTGCATATGGGATTTTTCTTTTAGGTTTGAGTTTTCTTATCATTCCATACATGGAAACCATCTCAATATTCATAGCAATCTAGAAAGCCTCATGCAGATTTATTGTGTCCTCATTTCTTAATATGTAATTCATCCTTTTGTTAAATGCACCTAGGTATACAACCAATGCCAATGTATCATGAGGTCTACAATTATCAGGAACTTTCTTCAATGCCTTCATGAACCTAAGGTTAAATTCAAGGACAAACTCATCATGTCTAATATTAATATCCATGAACTCACTAATGACTGAAAATCACAAATCCTTTCACCAAAATGTTCATTAAATGGTAATTGGAACACTCCCCAAGAGCTGATTGAACACGACAATGAATCTGAAAACCACTCTCTAGCTTCATTATTCAAAGATTGAACAGATAATTTCATGACCACGTCTTCAAGGTCTATTTCATAATCCTCAAGCAAATTTGCAAACCTTTGAAAATGTGTTGATGTTGATGCATATTTGTTCCCATTAAATCTCAGAAGTTTATCTCTTATTTTGAATGGTATTACATGTGGGAAACCATGTATATGGCTAAAATCTATAACCTCATCCCTCTGAGTATTGACATTACCCTTATCATCACATTTATAAAAGTGGTTGTTAGAGTAGTCATAGTATAGCTAATAATTAAATCATTTAATTATTAGTCTATTTACTCTATGCTTAAGTTATACTTAGGCAACTTTCTATTTCTTTAGGGTTTCCCTTTTAGGGTTTCGTGATTCCTTTTATAAGGATTCACTTCTTTGCATTTCATAATTGAGATTTCTATTTTGTGACAGGTTTGCATGCAGGTGATCTTGGGAGATTAGCTTTCAGCCTAATCCAACATGGTATTAGAGCCATCTTGCTGCTGGCTGTTCTGGTTTTGTTGAAGCATTTCAGTCACAGAGGGTTTCAGAAGTTTTTTTTGGCTTTTTTCATTGGTTCTGGGGGTCTTTGTTTTTTGAGGCACTTTGGACCAAAATCGACCTCACGGTTGCGTCCAGAAGGCCCAAAAACCCCAGAATCCATATAAAGCTCGTCCGATTTGGACACCAGAGCTTCTGGGTGCAATTTCTTGGCCTTCCAAGGGCCGTACGGACACAGTTTTCAAAAAAATAATTAAAAAAACACATGTTTTATGTGTTTTGGCGTTTGAAAATGTCACGCGCAGTGCATTTACAAACGCGTCGCCGCGCCACTGCCGCCGCTCCTCCACGGCCCGGCCAGCCCACGGCCCGCGTCGCCCTGCACCTCCCGGCCCCCCGACCACTCTGCCTCCCGCGGCCTCTGCCGCTCTGCGGCCACCTCTGAGCTCTGCGGCCCCCGCCGCCCAGACAGTGTCGCTCCGCCCGGCACCCACAGCCCTGCCCCGCCAGCTCGCTCCGCTTCGCCCGATCTGCAGTTAGCCTCCGCGGGCTTTTGTATTAGGCGGCTGGTCATATGCATGACCAGGGGCTACAGCCCAGCCCCTTGCGCGCGCCATGCGCCCGGGGGCCCACTTTTTTTAGCCCCGGGGGCTTATTTTTTGCTTTTTGGGGCCTTTCTGACCCTCCTGGACTATTTTCGCTCTATCTTGAGCATCTGGGGGTCTTTCTTGACTTCCATATATCGTTGGAAAGCTCTTTCTGAGCACTTTTCGATGATGGAGGTTGGGTTTTTGGGTTCTGCCGTTTTGACAGCATTTTTTGCTGTTGAAGTTTGATGTTTATTTTTGCCTTCCGGGAGTCGTATCTGGCTCATCCGGACTCCTTTTTTGGCAAACCAGATATCGTCGAAAAGCTGGTTCAGTGACCTATTCAGTTGCAGGGGTATTTTTTCCAGATTTTGCTCCAAGTTTTCTCTCCTATGAGTTTGGCAGTTTATGCACTCTGGTGGATTGCTTGGTTCTACAGGTCCTAGGATCTCTTCTTCTGATTTTCTAGCTCACTCTTCTTTCTGACTTTTGAGCTTGTATGCTTCTTCTGATGCATCTGTATTCTGTAAACGCACTGAGATAAAGTGCCTACTTCTATATATCTGGGATCTTGTACACCTTGTATGGTTTTAGTACTTGCACTCTGTTATAAAGTGTCATGGGGGGTTATGATGTTTATGCCATTTTAGGCGCATCCACCTTTGTCAAGTGAGCATACCTTCCACAACATTAGCCCATGCTGTGTGTCGGTGACACCGCCCTTTATCCTGTGCTTGTACTTCTGTTGCACTGTTGGTGTTCCTGGTTCTTCTTATGCAGTTGTTTCTGGCATTGCATTTCAGTGTTCCTGTCACCTCTCCCAGTTCAGCATTAAGGGGGGGTTCACCTGTTGGTTCTATTGCTTCCTGGTTCGATTGATCAGCTCTTCAAACATTGTCTTCTCTACTGTTCATGCACTTCAGTGGGGGTTCCAGTAGTCTCTTCTGACAGAGTTTTCAGCTACATGCTTCGGAGATGCTTCTTGCTCTTTCTTGTTCCTTTCTCTGGGACATCTTTTTCCTAGATTGAAGGCTTAGTTTCCTTCATCTAGTTCATTTCTTGTTTTGGGTACCTGATCAGGCCTTGTTGCCGGGACCCATCTTTCCTGCTTTCTGCAGTAGTCTTTAGCTATTTTGCTTCTCCCTAAGTTACACTTAAGGGGGGGTGTTAGAGTAGTCATAGTATAGCTAATAATTAAATCATTTAATTATTAGTCTATTTACTCTATGCTTAAGTTATACTTAGGCAACTTTCTATTTCTTTAGGGTTTCTCTTTTAGGGTTTCGTGATTCCTTTTATAAGGATTCACTTCTTTGCATTTCATAATTGAGATTGTAATCTATTCAGTTTGTTGATAATATAGAAGTTTTATTCTGTCAACATGGATTTCAAGTCTCTGGCTTTTTTGCCTCCATAGCTCTCTTTCTCTTCTGTCTTGCTTCTATTTTGTGACAGGTTTGCATGCAGGTGATCTTGGGAGATTAGCTTTCATCCTAATCCAACAGTGGTTACATTATACGGTCATACTAGGTACCATATCGGGATACACAAATTGTAACATCTTAATAATTACACCCTTTCATATATTCTTGAAACAACCAGGGTTTTTTAAATAAATGATAAGAGAAATTGCAAGAAATACCTAAGGTCTACTAAAGGGAATACATAACTCTCCTTCAAATACAAAACTTAGGATTAAAAAAAACATGGAGTAGGCAAACAATTACTTCAAAAATGTACTTTCCTTGGTACTCCTTTCACCTAATAAGGAATAATGCAGTCTCATGTAATTTTGAGGAATACCTGGAACCAAAGTGTGACAACCAATCCTCCCTCCTTGATTGAGGGTTATGCAAATTATTGCAATGCTTCTTCACATTTTCAGGTTCATTTAATCAAAGAGTTTCCACCTCCTCTATGGATGAAAGTATCTTTAGGGGCATGGAAATTCTTCAAAACCCTCCATACTTCTAAGTTCTTTCAGCAACACAATTGCACACAAGCTTTACATTATCTATTGCAAATTCCAAGCCTCATAATATTTTAAAAGTATGCTACACTAGAACATTTCATCATATTGACTTGGCCAAACTATTGGTGACTCGGAATGGCCTCATACATTTTTTACTAACATATCACAAGGGTTACACAAAATCCAAATCTCAATGTTCCTAGAAACGACAATTAATCTCTGCAAATTTTCTTCATGAACCCGAGCCTCTTCTTCCTCCTCTTCCAAAACTTTAGCTACTCTTCTATACTCAACATAACTACTCTTATTTTTCCATGCTAATGAATTCAACTCGGAGATAATATCCTCTTGTTCATTTTCAGGCCAGTCAGATCAGGCTATAATACAGGGGCAAAATCATTACCATGGAGAACCATCTTGTATCATATTTTTTGAGTTACATGATAAGAGAGAGAAAATCATAAAACCTTGCAACTAGGATACCCTAAATAATTCTTATCAAACATATGTATAAATCCCCAGCAGAGTCACCATTTTGTTGGTTGTTCTAATTTATGTCTGAGGTAAATATAAGGGTTAGACTTTTCCTATGGTTAATTACCTTGGATCAATGGCCAATTGGGATAATTCCTTATGAATAAGGAATAACTCCTTCACTTTGGGTTCTGCAAAAGACCCAGGTGGGTTCATCTTTTACAGTATGCTTAAAATATGCAACACTTGCTATTAGATATTACAATCAGCAGACAATCCTCAACAGATCGGAGAAATGTCGAAGTACATATGTATCTTGTCAGAATTAGCTCGATGCACAGCTGAGGGGGATAACCTAAATTCAAACATACATCTACAAGAAGAAAGTAAATACAACTTGATTTTCATAAATGAGTTATTGAAAATCCAAAACGTGAAGGCCAATGCCTTATATCCACGGTAACAGAGTCATATATCAAATGAATGAAACAACAATTATGCATTATATTCTAAATGCCTATGCATTGCACAAACATTCAACTACAACTGACCATATGTCATTCTTATGGAATCATTGTTACTCTCTTAATGATATTTCAACAAAAAGACTAAATTTAACCTTTCACTGGAAAAATATGAAATACATACATTACACAACAACGATAAATTCAAAGTGAATGCATTAGTCTATCCTTAACAAACCATATCATATAACATGAAGAAAATACACAAGAGATGAAACATGATGAGATTTTCATTAATTCTAGTCAATATGCAACATTACAATCCATTTAAAAATGAGTTGTTGAAAACACTTAAACCGTTACATATTCATTCTAATTTACCTAGTACCAGTATAATCAAAATTTAGAAACTTCAGAACCCTCAAACATGGCCTTGGTATTCCTTTTATAGACACAAGAAATGCAACAAGCTACAGGCCATGCCCATACAATTTTCTTTTTAACCTCCACTACTCAGTAACAACGAATATTTTCCAAATGAAGGTTGTTACTTCTATTTATTGTCTTGGAGTGAAACTGCATAGTTGATACATAAGGAAGTCTATGGCCAGAGTGCTTCCATAGAACCAAACAGACTTGTGAGTCATGTCATTATCGCCATGGATGGTTATTGATGCAGAGAATGTCAGGATGCAAGATTCTCACCATCTCCCCTCTTGGGGGGGGAATTTTGAAATTTAAACTCAAGGGGAATCAAATGACTCCAACCCCCCATCTTTTGTGTCACCATCCTTCTTTTAGTCTTCATCTTTCATATCAAATGAAACTAGTGCAGTAGCCCAAGAGATAGGAATTATTTACAAGTTGCAACAAATACCCACAACTGTCCCCATAACTTTTTAATATCTTTATGGCTACCAAAAACAATTTTAATATCTCTCTATCTACAAAAATATTTCTCAACTAGGTCACCACAATGATCCTTATATATATCCTACAACATGGCTCTCTCTAACCCCTTCTTCTTACAATAAAATTCATCTACAACCTTAATGAGTTTCATCCTTAACACTCAAATACAAAGATACTCCCTTCCAACATGAACAACCAAACTTAGAAAACACACAAAACTCATTCAGTATTTATCATTTCCTGCATTTAAGCTATGGTTCACACTTTCAAACTGCATAAAAGAAGCAAATAGTTGTCATATTTGACAAGATTTGTACCTATCCCAACTACTGAAAAATCTATCATTCCATCTTTTTCCTTGGTTATGGAAAATTTGCTGTGACACTCAAAAGGTTTGGCAACAAGGGAAATGATTTTGTTTTTGGCTCATGCCTTAGATCAAAATCTATAGCATTCCATCAATTGTGACATCCCTTCTCAGATTCTTCCTATCGTCACTTCTTTCTTTAATACATTATAAAATAGTTTTTGATCAACTAATCACAACATTCTTATAACTTACATGGTGCTACGTGGTGTTCGATCATTTATCTATCCCTATATATGTTACTTCTCATTCTACACATCAACATGCTATATCTGTGTCAACAATCCCTTTGAGTTCTTCAACGCGTTGGAACCTAAAAAAAATTCTACTGAGTTCCCGAGCAATATAATGACTCAATGACGCACTAGAACAACCTGAAGATTCCAGTGAGCCACCGCACTGCCACATATCATTTGCCCCATTAGATTCAGTGATGCGTTAAAGTAATATGAAACCTTCAATGAGTCCCCGAGTGAACTCTGGTGCCCACAGCACTTATCATCACTTCGTTTGAGCTCGCTGGTGTGCTGGAATATCTAAAAGGTCTCGCCAAGTGACCGAGTTGCCGAAGTTGTCAATCCTTACCCATGTGGATGCACAATTGTATATACTTATGAACTCATCAACTGGGTGAAAGAATTGAAACATCAGGCGAGCTAGTGTGTGTTACCCACCATTATTCCTTACCATTCAACCATTCAACTCATCGACTCATTGGAGCTTAAAGAAAATCCCAATGAGTCACTGAGTGAATGCATTTCTTGCATATCTCACCCATGTGAACAATTGAATGTCTAAATAGCTATCAACATCAGCACGCGGTGACATGCGGAGGGAAAATAGATCTCCGAGAGACCTCTTGAGCATACATTACCGAAAGAACACCTATGCATAGAAACAACTTGATGGCTTGTTGGGACAATTTGAAGACTTCAACGAGCCATCGAGAAATTGTTAGGGATTGACACATGTGATAGAAAGGATAACATTAACTTAGCTCGAAAACTCGGGGAAACATGTGAAACATCATGCCACGCCAATGAATAGGACCCATGACCATTTAACTTACCGCCAATTAAGCACATGCATTCTATAAGTGTTAAATCATCATGCAGGGGAAACATCATCCTCTGAGGGAAACATTAGGCACTAAGCTGAGGATTAAGGGAACAAATGTGAAATTAAAACCCAAGGAAACCAACTGAACATGGAATTACATATAAAGTAGTTGGTTAACCTGTTGGTTGTCGTTGCACCGAAAGATCTACCTTTTATTTCCCAATACAACCACTTGACCTATATAAGCACAGGTGGCGATTAAGACATGTCACGAACCACTGATGTGTTGCACAAGACAAGGAGACCAAGAGCACACACCTTGCAACAACAACCCCAGCACATGCGCAAGATTCAAACCCATGACCTTGGCTCTAATACCAATTATTGGTTGTCGTTGCACCAAAAGGTCAACCTTTTAATGCTCGATACAGCCACTTGACTTATACAAGCATGGGAGGCGGTTAAGCCATGTCACGAACCACTGTTGTGCTGTACAACACAAGGAGACCAAGGGAACACACCTTTCAACATAGCCACCAAAAAATAACCCTTAAGACATGATCCTTAAGTGGATTAAACTAGGTAAATAATTCAATGAAACATAAGCTCGCGCCAAAAGATTTAAAAAAGAAATATTATGGTAATACAAAACCCTAACTATATTGCAAAGAATTAATCCTAACAGTGTTTCTTGAAATCTGTGAGTGCACAAACATCATTTTTAATGATATCACCATTTGTGACTAAACAAAAATTTCACAATATAGTTACCTTCAAATTCCTCTAGAATTCGAAAGTGCTAATAGTCAACATGATTGTCAAGATAGGATCCCCCAGGATTTGAGTAAAGACTTTGAGGAGACCGTCACTAGGCTTTATGCTCATTATTTAGGTAGAGATTCATTGAAATCATTGGAAGCTTCAAAGTTTTCATCTTCTGGTCTAGATATTTGATTTAGCCTTTTGTTTCTTCTCATCAGTCTCCTCTGGTATATTTGAGTGTCGTCGATGAAACTCTACCGATGGTGGAGGATCTCTCTATTATACAAGATAAATGAAATGCTTTAGGGAATGATTAGTAACCATATAGATCCCTTTATATAAGATGTATATGAAGGAATCCAAGAAAAAGGCAGTTGAGGAAGTGATAGAGTTAGAGGATGCAAGGATTGGAGCGAGTCAACGAGAGATACGTTTTAAATATATCCATGTAACTTTGTGCCATGACTAGAAATTTGTGCTTGAAGATATTAGCCAAGAATCCTCATTCAACTCTCAAATAGGGAAGGAGCTTTCTAAATCCTTTTTAGAAGTTGAGGAAGATGTTCTTGGAGTAGAAGATGAGGAAGGTATTATGGAAGTTTGAAATATTTGCCACTCCAAATCAAAGTCTGCCAAAGTCAAGAATGGAGAAAAGTAAAAAAGAGGTCCTAAATATAATTGAAAATTTTTGTAAATGATTTGGAGCGCTAATGGATAGAGAAAACTTATATTGCGAAATGGATTCTCCTTTTCTTGGATGCCATGAAGGTCCTTTCATGGAATGTCAAGGGATGCAATGCCCCTAACAAGTGGCATTTGATCAAGAGGGGGCTTGATCAAATGAAACTAGATATTGAATTAGTTTAGGAACCTAAATTGATTATAGGGGAGGCAAATTGTCTTATGAAATTTTGTAAGTTTTTGAATGGTACTTTTGTTGAGGCTGAATGTGCTTCTAAAGGGTTAGAATTTATTTGGAATCCAAGTTCGGTAAGAATTTGTTTATGTGCTCAAGATAAAAATTAGCAACTGGTAAAAGTCTCTTTGTTCTCCACTCAAAAAGATGTTTTCATTGTTAATATTTGTGTCCCTTTAAGTGTGCTTCAGAAGAGAAATTTGTGGTTTACTCTCTCAAGAAAACTTCAGGAATTGAAAGATGAAGTAGTGATTCTAGGGGGGACTTTAATTCAACTTTAACAATGACATATAAGAGGATCGAGTGTTTTCATATCTAGTCCAACTTTTAAAATTTTGTATAAGGAATGACCTATTTGAATGGGAAATGGGTAGATCTCAAGGTGGTTTTTTAAGCTGAAATTCTCCCTATCATGGGCTTGAACCGCGATCTTGTTTTACTTTCTCTTCAAGATGATGATATCCCTATTTTATGATTTTTTTAGAAATGGAGAATATGTGCTTCAAAGATGAAAAATTTAAAGGTTAAGTTTTCAAATGGTGGAATGAGTCACCTCCTTGGTTTGGCAAAAGAGATTTCATATTCTCTAAAATTTTACAATTCTTAAAAATCAAAATTAAAGAATGGAATAGACTGCATTTTGGTAACATTTTTGAATAAATGCTTCAATCGGAAAAGAAGGTAGAGTCTTTGCATAATAAATCTATCTAGTCAGGAATGGAAGAAGTAATTTTTCAAGAAGAAAAATCTTTGAATTCCCAATATGTGGAGGTTCTTTCTAGAGAGGAGATATTTTGACACCATAAATCCTGGGAATGTTGGCTCAAGGAAGGAGACCAAAATAAAAAAAATCCTTCCATAATTCAGTGAAGGCAAGAAGGTCAGTAAACATGATTTCTTCTATAAGGGCTCGTTTGGGTACTGGAATACCATATCCTGGATATGGTCAATTCAGGAAGATGCTGCATATTCAGGAAGATGCTTATCCTCAAAATGAAATCCAGAATATGGACTGACCCGTTAGTTCACCCGGAAGATGAATGAGAAGATGCATAAGGAATTTTGATTCTTTATTTTTTAATTTCTTTGAATATGGTGTGTATATATACACACATGCACACATGTGTATATAAACATACATACATGTGTGTATATATACATGTGTGTATATATACATGTGTATATATACACACATGTGTATATGTGTATACATGTGTGTATATACACACATGTATACACATATACACACATACATACATGTGTGTATACACACATTTGTGTACATATACACACATACACATACATGTGTGTGTATACACACATGTGTGTATATACACATACAAGTGTGTATCCATATATACACATATACACACATGTGTATATATATACACACATGTGTGTGTACACATATACACACATTTATGTACATATACACACATACATGTGTGTATATACACACATATACACATACAAGTGTGTATCCATGTATACACATATACACACATTTGTGTATATATACACACATATACACATATGTATATACACACATATACACACACTATACATGTGTATATATATAGACATATACACACATGTGTATATACACACATCATACATGTGTGTATATACACACACATACATGTATGTATATATACACACATGTATATATATATATATATATATATAGGCATAGATCCCACGAAATATTAAATTTGCTTTTGTAAAAATTGGAATTGGAATTTGAAATTCCAATTCCACCTATTTAGGTGGAAAATTATATTCCCATTTTGGGGGCAAAATGAGAATTTTGGAATTCCAATTCCATTTTTTTCCAAGGACCCAAACATGGAATTTGGCATTATCCAGAATTAGATAATACCAATTCCTGTCATATTCTAGGAAACAAACGGGCCCTAAATAAAAGTGTATGTTTATACAAACAACCCCAAATTTCATGCAACATTCATCTGTGGGCTTTATTTTTGGGTCAGAGAACCACATTGGCACGATGATGCAGAGGAAATTGACGGTATTCTTCTAAATCTGCATATCTTCTTTCTTCTTCTTAAATCTGTATTGAAGATACCTTCAAATCTTCATATCTCATTGTTCTTCTTTGTGAACAATGCTTTCGAGTCTCATAACCCAATAGTCAGATTCCATTCGATATTCCAAAACAATATATCAACCCAATATAACAATATCAACTTCATACTAACACTCTCCTTGGTTTAGTACTCACCAATAGCCGATTTCTACCCACTGACCTTTCGTGCCTTGCTAGTGTATTGAATCATGAAACCGCCACCTTTTCTAGTTCAAATGTCATGTCCAACATATAATGGTCTTCGTTGGTCGACTAGTTCTTATTAACTCTGCAAAGAGCACGTTCTTCGGCCTCATTCTTATTAACTCCGCAAAGAGCTCATTCTCGGGCCTCCTTCCAAATTATTTTCAATGTGAGCATACCTCCATGGCTCAATAGTCGAATTCGCTGGTCTGTTCAACATGAACATGCATGCACAAAGTGTTCGCCACCTTCTATCATAATCACAGATCGATAAAAATCAGGCCAAGCTAATCATCATAAAAACTACATAATGGTTTCTTGAAATTGTTCCCTGTCTCCAAGCACGAACCATTTTAGATTCCATGCAAATCACCTGCTGCAATGGCGTGACTCGAAACCAACCAAAAATGCATGTAACAGTTTCTTTGGAAACTGATATGGGTTTTAACATCTATTCC
The DNA here is from genome assembly GCA_018584345.1 of Thuja plicata. Taxonomy (NCBI): domain Eukaryota; kingdom Viridiplantae; phylum Streptophyta; class Pinopsida; order Cupressales; family Cupressaceae; genus Thuja; species Thuja plicata. The sequence continues at coordinate 808,551 of MU225870.1, read as the reverse complement.
AGAGCTACCACTCGGCTTTTACTTAAATTGTTTGTCTATTATAAAACTGAAACATAACAAAATAGACTTTCCAATATCGTTTACTATTAACTCAAAAAGACCCGATACCCAAACAAAATGAATTGCTTAATGTCGACTGTCAAAACATTGAAGCTCGATTAATTTCACAATTGAATCCTTCCTTAAAAATCAAAACCAAGAAACCATATCACTGTTATGATCTATTACCAAACCTGATACATAGAAACATAAAATAACCAGAAACAAAAGGAAATCTACAACCCAATTTTCATAAACCTTTCCAAATAACCAAAACCGATTGCATAAGAACATTAACATTAACGACGAAAAAGGTGACTCAAAACAACTTATGAATAATGATAACTCCATTAATTCAAATGTCTGCAATTACAAATGAATGGCTCTCTGGCAGAGCCATTTGGATTCTCTTATAATCTTTTCTCCTCTATTCACTCGTAACCTATTCTCCTTCTTATATTATGTTCGATTACAATAATGTCTATTTAAAGACAAAGATTTGACAGTTACAAACCATTCATCTACCTGAGTCCCTTTGTATTCCTTTTGGAATTCTGGTTACACATGTCACATAATGTCTTTTCTGAATCATTACAATGCAAATTAACAAATTTATCCTTTCTAGACATGATCATGTGACTTAACAAATGACCCAAAGCTTTAAATAATATGAAATTTGAAGGGGGAGGTGGTGCTCCTACACCATACTCCCGATTTTAAAATTTTCCATGTCCCATGGAAATGCCTTGGTGAGACAACAAACAAATCATTGGCCTCCTTGTCTTCATCACTACATCGACACCTCCTTTGCATTCTCGCTTTCCTTCAACTCTGACTCCTACCAATGGAGTTTATATTGCTACCTCAATGGTGCTTCCCATTCCACAGTCCACTCCTCCATGCTTCTACAACACCACATTTCTATCCCTCACTTGGGAGTCCTTCATGCCTCTCTCCCCAGTCTATCGACAACACACAAGACCATCTCCTATGGCCTTTGGTAGACCTTCCTATCCACCTCGTGCAACTGAATGAACTGGCACCAATCAGCAACCAAAAATTCATAATGAGAATCTAAAATAATCACAACCCTTCCTGGTGTAGATCCCATCTACACGCTTAGATTCTTCTGAGCTCTGATACCAATCTAATGCAGAGGAAATCGACGGTATTCTTTTAAATCTGCATATCTTCTTTCTTCTTCTTAAATCTGTATCGAAGATACCTTCAAATCTTCATATCTCATTGTTCTTCTTTGTGAACAATGCTTTAGAGGCTCATAACCCAATAGTCAGATTCCATTAGATATTTCAAAATAATATATCAACCCAATATAACAATATCGACTTCATACTAACACTCTCCTTGGTTTAGTACTCACCAATAGCCGATTTCTACCTACTAACCTTTCGTGTCTTGATGGTCTATTGAAGCACAAAACCACCACCTTTTCTATTTCAAATGTCGTGTCCAACATATAATGGTCTTTGTTGGTCGACTAGTTCTTATTAACTCTGCAGAGAGCATGTTCTCGGGCCTCATTCTTATTAACTCTGCAGAGAGCTCGTTCTCAGGCCTCCTTCCAAATTACTTTCGATGTGCTACCTCCATGGCTCAATAGTCGAATTCGTTGGTCTGTTCAACATGAACATGCATGCACAAAGTGTTCGCCACCTATTATCATAATCACAAGTTGATAACAATCGGGCCACGCTAATCATCATAAAAACTGCATAACGGTTTATTGAAACCGTTCCCTGTCTCCATGCATGAACCATTTTAGATTCCATGCAAATCACCACCTTCCCGCTGCAATGGCGTGGCTCAAAACCAACCAAAAATGCATGTAATGGTTTCTTTTGAAACCAATATGGGTTTTAACATCCATTCTAGAGCTACCACTTGGCTTTTACTTAAATCGTTTGTCTATTATAAAACTGAAACATAACAAAACAAACTTTCCAATATCGTTTACTATTAACTCAAAAAGACCCGATACCCAAACAAAATGAATTGCTTAACGTTGACTATCCAAACATTGAAGCTCGATTCATTTCACAATTGAATCTGTCCTTAAAAATCAAAACCAAGAAACCATATCACTGTTATGATCTATTATCAAACCCAATACATAGAAACATAAAATAACTGTAAACAAAAGGAAATATACAACCCAATTTGCATAAACCTTTCCAAATAACCAAAACCGATTGCATAAGAACATTAACATTAACGATGAAAAAGGCGACTCAAAACAACTTATGAATAATGATAACTTCATTAATTCAAACGTCTGCAATTATAAATGAATGGTTCTCTGGCTGCTGCTAGAGAGCCATTTCGATTCTCTTATAATATTTTCTCCTCTATTCACACGTAACCTATTCTCCTTCTTATATTCTGCTCAATTACAATAATATCTATTTAAAGCCAAAGCTTTGACGGTTACAAACCGTTCATCTACCCAAGTCCCTTTGTATTCCTTTCGGAATTTTGGTTACACATGTCACATAATGTCTTTTCTGAATCATTACAATGTAAATCAACAAATTTATCTTTTCTAGACATGATCGCATGACTTAACAAATGACCCAAAGCTTTAAATAATATGAAATTTGAAGGGGGAGGTGGTGCCCCTGCACCACACGAGCCCCTTTTGATCTTTTGGTCGCAGGATTTTCTTCCCCTAGGACGTGTGTTGTGTTCATGGATCTTCAAAGGCAATAGTGTGGTTTTTTCATGTTAGAAACCTCTCTATTGTGATACGTGTTAGGGGTCGCCTCTAAGAAAATTGTGTTATCGTCCATTGAGTAGACAATGATTGCACCCAATGTTTTTTTATTCCTACATATGCATGTCTAGTGGATTGTGCCACTATTTCCAGCATGTTGATGGCAGTTTTTTTTTACGGTCGAAGTGATGATGACTTTGGGTGGTCTCCTTTCCAACACATGAAATTACTTGAGGGAATATTTTTTGGTTACGTCTAGGCTTTAATAAGAAGGGGAAGTTGGTTTTCAAAAAGGGGGTTGGAATTTTTAGTGTTATTAGACAGAGACTTGTATTTTTTCTAGCAAGACTATTTTGTATTTAATGTTATTCTGAGATACTTGCAAACTTTATTTCTATCATATTTGTGTTAATTGAAAACTTGACCTTGCTCACCTGAGCCTTTTGGGTTTGAATTAATATTGAATATATCTGAAGTCTATGTCAATTTTGAGTAATAATTATCTAGTTAGACTCTAGCATTTATGTAAGAGATTACTTTTAGTGATGGACCATGTTAAGAACTCTTCCAGTTAAAAGTAATTGAGTATCAAAAGATGTTCCATGTTTGTAATAATATCAAATTCAAATAGATGAATAAGACATCATTAAATGTATTTTTTATCTTCCATCTTTTATAGGTGCATCCATGAAATGATTTGAATAGTATAACCTGTGTCAAGGATTTGATTATTTTGTTCTCATTTTCAACAACGAAGGGTTTGTGGTATACTATCTGACTTGTGAGATGATAATTGCATTATGATCTGTATGGTTTTGACATTTTCACCGGTGGATTTTTTTGAGTTAATAGTGAAATGATCTGGCACATCGCCTTAGTATAGTTTCAATTTTGTATTCACCCCTTTTCATCCCCCTATTCATGAAGAGTCAACTTCTCAATCTCAGAGGTTGTTCGAAATAGTAGCATCTTAGTCCCACACCATTTGAACTTCCCATAAGGTATGTTACCTTTTTGGGTCGAAAAATTCAGGATAGAGAGTTCCTTTTTTTCACATGCCTAGCGGGATGAACCATTTTAAAGCCCAAGAATATATACATGCATGAGCTACAATCCTGTCATAAGATCTCAATCATCTCGTTACCCGGGCTTATTAATCCCTCCCCTGGTCTCTATAGCCAAGACATGAAGCAAATTCACCCCATCAATTGCATTATTAACACCACCCGCAACACCGCAAATGGCCCAAAAATTTGTTACCTCGGATAGTGGGAGTCCACTCATTCCACCAGCTGGTGGTGTGAACTGGGATGCAATTCTTACTAGTGCTTTGAAGGCTTTACCTAAATTCACTAGTGAAGATGAAAAACCCCCTGCTGAGTACATGACAGATGTAGTAAATAATTGCACAGTACATCGTATCACACAACAAAATGTATCCCTGAGGTTACTAGCTGCATATTTTAAGGGAAAAGCATAGAAATGGTACAAATCTTTGCCGCCAAATACCATAAGAACCTGGGATGACCCGGGTAATTTTTTTATAGTTGTTTTTGTGAAAAGGGTGATTGCTCTTCACTGCTTCAGCACCTAATTAATATTAAAAGAGCTCCCTAAGAGGTTGTAGCCAATTTCAATAACATATTTCATAAGATGCGGTATAGAATTGCCATAGACACACGTCCTTTAACACCCATGGCATTTGCATTCTATCTAAAAGGTTTTAATACAAGTATAGCTTGGACTATACAATCCCTAGGGGGCATAGATTTTTGACCCGCTTATGAGATAACTATAAGGGCTGAGAATAATTCGATAGATGTGGGGAAAATTCCATCTAGACCGTCAATCTCAATGTTTCCTAAATTTTCTTTGCAAGCTCTAGAGCAGACCCAAGGTGAAACCTCTACTAGTTCTGGACCATGTCTCTACAATCTATGTATGTCTACCTAAATGCTCATATGCCATGGGTGGTTACCCCTTCCCTGTTAGAAAAAACAACTAAGATGATAAATTTGCTAACAACATTAGTAAATGAGATGACAAGTCTGAAGAGACAATAGGGTATGCCTCAACAGGTCTCATATCTGAATTTTCAAAATCGCCAGAATGGAAGGCCCCCATACCAACCAAACCAGTATCAGAACTGGAATATAAATAATCAAGGAAACAATAACCAGAGAAATAATGTGCAGGGTTAGGTGTCTAAGCAATTAAGCATTGTTCCTACTCCAATGTCACCATTGCAATCCATCCCGCGCAATTCTAACCAAGAATTAGTGGCCAGCCAAAACAAACTTTGCTAAAGATTTGAATGCATGGTGTTTTCCATGAAATGATGCCCATATGCCTCAAAATTGTCTAAGAGGAAATCTACAGCAGCAGATAGAAGAACATAGAAACTAAGGAATGACCCCTGATATTGTTGTTTATAACTATTCATCCCCAGGAATGGATAATTCTATGTTAACAACTCATATGCACGAGATGTCTCTTGAGTAGGAGTCAGAAATTTCCCCTGATCATGCTCTATTTTATTGGATGGTGGATAAGGAGGATGTTGTGTTTACAAATCAAGCATCCAATTCTAAGATTCCCCAAGTATAGTCAGAATACAATAATCGTTCAAAATGAAGATTTGATGGGGAAGTGGTTGTTGTAGTTTTACCTTATAAAGTTGTTTAATTAATTCACCCAAGGTTTGAACCAAGTAGACCTACCATTCTATAGGTTCAGGCACAACCAGTCCAACAACTAAGATATTTTGTCCCCTAAAAGCCAAAAGATCATAAGATTCCCTTGGAAACAAAAGTGGATGTGGTAGAACAATTGAAGAAATATCCTACAAACATATCTATCTAAGATATACTTGTGATTCCTAGACAAAAATAATTGTTGAAGGAAGCTCTTGATAACCAAGATAGACAAGCTGAGGCAAAATATAACACTAAGAAAGAAAAGCAAAAGGGGAAAGTGCTTGTTATAATACCAGAAGTCCCACAAAACCAATAGCCAGCTATGCTAGTCAACTCAGATGGCACAAAAAAAGAAAATGAAATAGGCAAGTCAAAACCCATGCTCTTCTTCTTAACTTTGATAGTAGGAGATAAATTGTTACATAATTAAATGATAGGTTCAAGAGCTAGTAGCACTGTCATGCCTAAGAAAACAATAGAGGTCCTCAAGGTAGAATATGAGCCTTCTGATAGAGGTATCATGGAATTAGATGGAAAGATATTTCAATCTATAGGAGTAAAAAAATAAGTCCTCTTAGCCATCTTATCTTGCCTAAATATTACAGTCTCGCAAGAGATCATAGTAATTGATATTCCCCTTGCTTTTGGTAGATGCCTTTCTAGAGATTTTACCACCAAGATAGGAGGTTATATGCCACTTGATTGGTCCCATATAATCATAAGATCCAAACACGGGGCTAAGTGAAAAGTGTTATTAGAACCTATGAATAACACCCATGTAGCAAATGAACATGTGTGAAAATTTGAGCCTACCCACACATCGATTTTTAAAGAGGAGATGTATTGAAATGTTGGGATGAGGAAGTAACTAGTGTTAGGATTGAAGAGGAGGAATTCTTACTCAATAATTTTATTGAAAATGATCCTTTTGGGAATTTTCATGCCACCAGAATTGGTACTTATGTGATTTTTTATGAGGACCACCCTATGCCAGGGGCTACTAATAATAAAGAAAAAGGAGAAGAAGATGCAAATATTTAGACAACTAAATTATGGTGGACAATGAATTTTGATGGAGAAAGATGTAGATTTGGCTCAAGTACTATTATCCATTTGATCTCCTCTTTGGGAGAGGAGGTAAATAAATCTATCCATTTTTAATTCAGTTCTAAGTTAACAATGAGGCAAAATATGAAGGGCTAGTCCGAGGGTTGGATCTAGCTGAAAAAAATGGGAGTTAAACAACTAAAAGTGTTTGGGGATTCTGAGCTGGTAGTGAGGAAAGTCCATAATACTTCTACAGCTAAGAACCCTCAAATTAGATCCTATCATGATAAGGTATGAGACTTGAATAAAGTTTTTTATGCTTTTAGTATTCAAGTCATCTCAAGAAACAAAACACCAAAACTGATTAGCTAGCTACAATAAGTTCCTAATTCTAACTTGTTACTGATCTACTTACAAATAAGAATTCAATCTAGGTGATAGGTAGACCCTCTATACCAAATAATTATAATGATTGGAAGGTGTTTTAAAATGATGAGCATATCACTTTGTTCATTTAGCAAGTTGGAGAATTTGCTAAGTAGTTGTATCCAAAAATTTAAGAAGCATATGGGGATCAAGTTATACAACTAAGAGGAAATAAAATTCCCCAATGTTTAATAACCTTAGAGATTATGTTTGAATATGATGATTTCAGAAGGGACAAACTAAATTTTGTCACCGACCAAAAATACTATGAAGATATGGAGCTCAGAGATGGAAGAATTTTAAAAGTGGGGAAAAAGATATCCACGGTTGATAGAGAGAGACTCAAATCTATGTGTGAGAAGTATGAAGGAGTCATAGAATGGACCTGTGATGATATGAAAGGACACAAAAGAGATATAATTGAAAATACCATTGAGATATTAGAAGGAGAAAAACCCATCAGATAGAAACAAAGACCTGTCAACCCAAAGATAGAGGCTTTGATGGCTCAAGAGCTAACCAAGTTGATTGATTCTAAGATCATCTATCCAATCAAACACAACACATGGGTATCAAACTTGATGCTAGTTTAGAAAAATAATGGTGATATTTGTCTCTTTATGGATTTACAAGATTTTAATAAAGCTTCTTTGAAGGATCATCACCCTTTACCGCCAAATTGTTGTTGGGTCAGAGATGTTCTCTTTGCTAGACGAATTTTCTAGATATAATCAGGTCTCGGTGGAGAAAGATGACCAACACAAGACAATATTCAGTATGAAGTGGGGAACCTTCATCTACACCAAGATGCCTTTTGGTCTATCCAACACACGGGAAAATTTCCAGAAGGCCATCGAGATAGCCTTCAAAGAGTTAGTAAATCTGATCATTCTGATTTATTTAGATGATCTAACTATGTTTTCAAAGAAGAAAGATCATCTTGATCACCTTGAAAAGGTTTTTCAAAGATGCCAAGAATTTGGGATCTCATTGAACATGAAGAAATGTGTATTCAGAGTTTCACAAGGAAATATCCTAGGATATATAGTTTCTAAAGAAGTGATGTTCATAGATACTGGAAGGATAAAGTATATATTAAAACTTCCATTGCTAGTAGACAAAAATGGAGTTCAATCTTTCCTCTGTAAGATTAATTTCATCAGTAGATTCATTTATGGATTTGTTGGATTGGTGCAACCAATTACCTTAATGTTGAGAAAAGAGTAGGTTTTCAATTGGACAACAAAAGGTAAAGTTGCCTTTGAGAAGATAAAAGCAGCTATAGCTACCACCCCGATGCTGTCAAATATGGATTTTTTGAAGGATTTCATAATGTATGTCTATGGTAGTGAATATGGCCTAGTTTCTATGTTAACTCAAAAGGGGTAAAATCAAAGGGATGCAAATCTTGTTGCTTTATACTTAATAACACTCAAGGACTATGAGGTCAAGTACAATTTTGTTGAGAAGTGGGCCTTTTCTTTGATTAAAGGTATTAAAAAATTTAGACATATGGTTTCGGGGTGCAGGATCATGGTATATGTCACACACCCTAGTGTAAAAGAATATATCATGGAAGGTGAATTAATAAGAAAAGAGCTAACTTGATTACCAATAATATGGAATATGACATAGAGAGGTCCACCCAACGAAGGTAATCTGAGGAAAGGCCCGTGTGAGTACATTTCCAAAGAGGTTGAGGAAATTGAAGGAACAAAATAATTAATTATGATCAACCCTATTGTAGACAGAAAGGTTTGGGTGGATGATTAAGTAAATTTCATGTAGACAAGTAGATATCCTCCTCACCTTCCTACAAACAAGCGAAGATATTACAGATTTCAAGACACAATATATTTTCTCATTGAGGGAGTGATTTTCAAAATAAAATTTAATGGAATCTTACTGATATGTGTAAATGAAACCTAGAGTCAGAAAATACTAGAAGAAATGCATAATGGTTCCTTCGGTGCACAATTTTTGGTTAAGACCACTACGCTTAAAATTATGTGAGCTGCTTATTTTTTCGCCAACCATGTTTGCAGACTATTTTGAATTAGTTAAGAAATGTGGAAACTACCAATTTTTCATCGGTAAGCAGAAAAATTCAGCTATGCGTTTGAAACCCACCCATTGTGGTTGATTTTAATGTTTTGCCCAATGGGGTTTGGATTTCATTGGGATGATCAATCCTCCCTTGAGTGTTGGGCATAAATGGATCTTGACTGCCAAAGATTATTTCACTAGGTGGGTAGAAGGAGAACCACTCGAGAATGCCATAAAGAATGAGACTGTCAGCTTCCTCAAAGAGCTTGTGTCAAGGTTTGGTCCCCCTAAGACAATAATCTCTGATAATGCAAGATATTTTATTGGGACTGAGATGTTTAAATTTTGAGTGAAGAATGGTATCTTCCTAAAGACATCTTCCAATTATTACCCTCAAGGAAATATGTTATCTAAATTAAAAAAACAAGAACATGATGAGAATTATAAAAAGAATTGGATCTAAGCATCAACAAGAATGACACAAGCTTTTACAGACTGCTTTGTGGGTGGACCAGATCACTCTGAAGTAGGTTCTTAAACCTCACCCTATCAATTGGTTTATGGAAAGGAGGCACTCCTTCCGATTTCCATGGACATTCCAGCTTTGCAGCTCCTCAAATCAATTAAAGCCGAGGAAGATGGTGCTATGAACATAAGACTGGTAGACTTTCTAAACTTATAGAAATAATCTAAACAAGCCCATAATGCCCTTGCACATCATCAATGAGTAGTCAAGAGGTGGTTTGACAAAAGGACATTCGACCCGATTTTCAAGGAAAATGACCTAGCCTTAATAAAGTACAATGAAAGAGCAGCCAAGCTAGGTCAACTAAAATTTTTGATGCCCTATGAGAAGGTCCCTTTTGCATTTCAGTTTGCAAAGAGGGTAATGCTTTTAGACTTGAATAGATGGAAGGTAGCCCTTTTGAGGTCTCGATAAAGAAGATCCACCTCAAATATTTCCATTAACGTGTTAGGAATAATAGTCCACAAGACAACTGAGAGGGGGGGTGAATTAGTTGTGATATAGATTATTAAACTTTAAACTTTATAAACCAAAAATGCAATGCAAATAATAACATAGTAAATGCCAACACAATAACACAATACTTGTTTTTCGAGGAAACCATGTTAAAGGTAAAACCCCGGTGGGAATTAGCACCCACAAATAATGTACTAAGAGTATAGTATCCTTGTTAAAATATTTAGCCCTGTTAGGAGCTTATTACAACATTACAGTACACAGTCCCTATTAGGAGACAAACCCTATTAGGAGTCAAGAAAAGTAGTAGGCTCACTACCCAGGACCACTTCCCAAAGAAGGTTAAAGCCACCCTCAAGGTTTCACAATCCAAACAAGTGTATATAGGAGTATACAATCCAGTGAACTGTCTGATAGAAACTATCTTTACTTGGTCAGTTGCAATGAAGTATTCTTGTCACAAACTTTTCTCTACATCCAACAAAAAATAAGCCTCATAGCTTTTACTTCTCTTCCACTAACACACCTTTCCAAAAGAAAAGATCACTCGTATATATCCTATTACAATAATTTAGTAGGTCAACCAATTAGGCTTTCCTAATACACAAATAATTAATTAGGTCAGCCAATTAAGCTTTCCCAATATACAAATAATTATATAACCCATTGCTAAGATACACATGGTACCTATAACAAGTAAACATCATTTAAAATCCATCAGTTATACTTCTAGATCTGCAATCCACACTCACAATTCATATTACACACTACATGTCTAAAGTCGACCACCAAATAGGTCTCCTTCAGAATACACACCACAACTGACATTACTAGAATTCTCAGGCCAATCAAACACAACCCAATATTCCACAATATTTCTACAGTCCTCTAGTAAGTTTGCATCACCTAAAATATCTTCGTCAGTAAGATATACCCAAAACACAGAGACCTACTCTGTCAACCATCACAGTTACAATCTGGAAACCAGTCTTCACCAAAACAACTGTAACAGCCATAATATGTAACATAAAGCCAAGTGAGCTGAGGAATAAGGTCAACACACATCCTTCTTCATATAACCAACTTTGATCATTCTGAAACATTCGTACAGTGTCTATACACTTCTTCCAGTCAAGTAACCAGTCTGTCTCTCCACAGAAACATATGTTGGCATCAGTGACAAAACATGAATATCAACAACATGATCAGTACCCAAAACTGATATCATCCAACATAATGGCCCTTCTTTTTCACATGTACATAGTAGGTTGGTTGTGCTTTGTGTTTACTAAGTACTATCAGGTTCAATAGCCTTTCTTTCAATCCCCAGCCTCTTTGAATTTTGGGCCTTCATTTTCCCCATATGTGGAAGTCTATATTGTCCTACATATTTTTGAAATAAAATCTCCTAGTTGTTGTGTTAAACCCTTAGTGCTTGTAAATGCTTCATTTCTTAAACAACAAGTATAGGTAATTTATTCTCTCCCTCTTTTATCTGCAAAAGCCACGAAAACCAAGGAAAATAACATAGATGTAGTTGTACACACACACATGAGTACTTACCCCCTTTTTTGTTCTCGTTCTATCAAAGCTAAGCAATTTTAAGTCTATCACATAAGAGAATCTCAAAACAAAATTGGAGAGTGAGTTGTTGTACTGCATATTATCTACCATTCCTTTTGATAATGGCTCATGTTAAACCATACAATACAAAGATGGTGGATGTCTTTACATATGCATCATATGCTAGATAAACTAGGTTTTCAAAACGTAAACCAAAGAAGAAGTCAAAAAGATCGAGAATGACAGAGATCCCATGTTGATAAAAGATTTTGTGGATGATGTCTAGGACCCACTAATAACCGTGAATACCAAGGGCCTCAAAGAATGAACAATTTAGAGAAAGGTAAATCCTAAATATACTCAGGTTGGTTCCAAATATTTTGGCATAGTGGCTTACCACAATACATGGTACCAAATGTTCATCCATGCCCAAAGTTAATTGAAGCAATGTTTGCACACTTTGATGTAGAAAGCAACATTATTTAGCATAGAGGGTTGAAAGTGATTATAAGCCCTCGTATGGTGAGGGATATGATTTACATATCCAATGATCCAAAAAATTTAGTTCCCTTCGACAAAACAAGGCTTGAATATGAGTGGGCTTAGGTGACTAACCTACAGGATTTCCTTGAACAAGAGCTGCAGACTAGGCTTCCTACTAGACCAAGGTTTCCCATGCATTTTTAAGACTTTATGGGGGAGTCACAGGACATTTTATCTATGATGGCTTCTATTTGTGGCCTAAAGGGAGGTGATATCGTAGAATAATTCCAGGTGGCCATAACGTATCAGTTGAAAAATCTTTCGAGCCCAAGCATTTGGTATGATTTTGATGACATTATCGCGGAAAGCATAACCCAATAACTTCAATATTTTCATTTCTCTCATATTTTTAGGTACTCATCTCTCTTGGTACATATGCTCTTATCTCAGAATGTTGGTTTCTTTGTGAAACTTTTGAATATGGATATAGGGGATATAGCTAGGAGGCGAAAGCCTATTTTTGTTTGGACTCTAGTTTTGAATAGACCATATGATTATGAATTTTTTCTAGTATATTTCTTAAGACCCCCTATGCAAGCCCTTCTGGATCATTTTTTTGAGGGTCAACTTGCTACAACTCAAATTTCTTGGTTATAAAGGTGTAAAGTCCCAATGGATTGGATCTATAGAATAGATTTTGTTGGATTAATCTATGGAAATGTAAGTGCTGAGAGGGTAGGGGTGAATCAATACTCCTAAAACTTTTAACTAATATTCTTTACTCTTCACCGAACTGAATATCATTCATAAAAACATGCAAATTAAATTAGAAAACCATGACAGATAACTCCATGATTTTTGGTCACACAGAAATCCTTTGTTAGAGGAAAAAATTGTGGTGGGGATGACACCTACAATTCTTCACTACTGCAATATAAAGGTTTCTTGGTTAGAGCTACAATTTTAGCTAATTTTGATAGCTTACCCTGTTAGGAACATTATACTCGGTAAAAAGTACAAAAGACTTATCCATTCTACCTTGTTAAAGGATTTTATAATCTCACATCTAAGAGATGTACCTGATTAGAGGATTTACAAAATAAGACCTGTTAGGGCCTACCCACTGAATGGGATTTCTACTCTTCTAATTATTAAAAAAACTATTACAAATGTGTCTGCAAGTATGAATCAACCGTAATTTTGTTTAGACTCTTTATTCTTTGTAGGTGCATTACCTCATTTTGCACTCAATAACTTATAGGTTCTGCACCTTAGAACTTCTACATTCTAACTCCTTTAGCTCTGTCGTTGTAACTGCTCTTGTCTCTGCAATATTCACCACCATCTATCATATTTATGTTTTGTTTCTTTTAAATGATCTTAAGGCGGTTAACCTAATTAGTCCCTTCTTCTTCTTCTACGGTGGAGTTGAAGTAGTGCGAGGTTGGTTTCATTCCCAATGCATTTATTATTCTTGTCTTTCATTGGTTGAGTTCCTCATGATCATGTGCAATCATGTTATTGCAAACCTAATGTTTTACCTAACTTCTGTCTTGAATACTATGAAAGATTTCCCACTCGATGTCCAAGTTCAATGTATTCAAATTTTAATTGTTATGTTGCCTCTAGTGTATTTAGTAATGTGCTCTACTTTCTCGGTGACATAATGTCTGCTCAGTGACTAACTGTGCTCTATGAAGCGGTGACTACTTAACTCAGTGCTAATAACTGTTCGATGCTTGGTGTCATTGATATTCTTCTTTACTGACTATCTGCCTTAGTGTACTCTTCCTTTTACCGATTGTCTCCATTTGACTATCATGAATTTGACAAACTAATGACAAAAAACAATCTTATAGGTGTTAGGAATAACAATCCATCAACAAAACTGAGGGGGGGGTGAATCAATTGTGAGATAGATTATTAAACATTAAACTTTATACATCAAAACTTTAATCCAAATGATAACACAGTAAATGCCAATACCATAACACAATCCTTTGTTGTCGAGGAAACCCTATTAAAGGTAAAACCTCGGTGGGAATTAGCACCCACAAATTATGTACTGAGAGTATAGTATCCATGTTAAAAGATTTAGCCCTGTTAGGAGCTTATTAATGCATTACAGTACACAATCCCTTTTAAAGGACAAGCCCTATTAGGATTCAAGAGTAACAGTGGGCTCATTGCCCAGACACACTGCCTAAAGAAGGTTAAATCCACCCTCAAGACTTATTGTCTGAAATACAAATGTATATACAATTGAGTAAACTATCTGATAGAAATTATCTTTGCTTGGTCAGTTCCAATGAAGTACCATAATCACAACCTCTTCTTTACATCTAGCAGACAAAAGATGATAGCTTCCACAAATACATTTCCACTTTGCTCACTCTTCAAACACACTTTCCAACAAGAAAAGATCTCTCCTATATACCCTATTATAATAATCAATTAGGTCGGCCAATTAGGTTTCCCCAATATACAAATGATTACATAACCTCTTGCTAAGATACACATGGTACCTATAACAAGTAAACGTCAAATATAATCCATCAAACATAATATAAGATCCATAATACATGCTTCATATCTGAAGTCAGCCCCAAATAGGTTTCTTCTAGAACACACACCACAACTGACGTCACTAAGAGTCCTACGACCTATGAAACATAAAAAAAATTCCTTAACATGTCTACTGCCATCCCTTAAGCTCTCAGAACCTGAATCCTATTTGAGGAACTATAACTGATTGAATGTTTGAAGATGACAAAGTTGATGATCACTGAGATGCAAAAAGTTAATGCAAGACATTAAATCAGTTAATGTATTGTATTGTCATTGATGTCAACTTGATATACTCTAATTGGTCATATTCATATTGTCAAAGACTTCAAAGAACCAAAGAGATAAAGGTTATGTTATCACTAATGCATAAAAGTTCAATATACACCAAGTGACAACAAACACTAATGGACAGTGCACACCGATGGATAGAGAACACTGAGAAGAGTCACAGTGTAAACCGAGCAAGATACCTAAGCAACCATTACCGAGAAAAACCAAAGTGATACCCAAGAAAAAATGAAAGTCACAGTGTTGCCTGACAGACATACAACCCTGACAGATAGAGATTCCTGAGGACGACTGAAGTCAAGACTAAGAAAACAAGGAGTTAAACACCGATCAGAACTGAAGTTCAGAAATGACAAAAGACTTAGCTGGCAAGAGCTAAATATAGAGTTAATTGTTTTCATCGACTAGTTAATAGCTAAAGATAAGCTAGAGATTTAAAGATAGTTTTATTCCAGTTGTCAAGAAGAAATCTATGGGATAAAACTAAAGCAAGCTTTAAAGAAAGAATGACGAGATTTGTGGATCACGTCAAGAAAAAGAAAGACAAGGACTTAGAAATGGTGAAATCATGTCTATAAAAGAGACAAGCTAATTCATTATGAGATAGAGGATGCTGAAGATAATTCTGGTGAAGATAAGAAATCTTCATACAGACCTGATCATACAAGCTGAAGAATAGAGATAAAGTTTTCTGCGGACACCGAGAAACAAACAAGCAACAACATTCACGAAGAAGAAAGAAGTGGAGCAAAGGAACAAAAAAGAAACATTGATCAGAAAGGTATTATGAGCTTACAATAGATCTGAACATCTACAAGATTAAGTTTTATTTATGAACAGATCATATATTGTTTTAGTTTAACCATTGATTCAGAAAATATCTTAACAGAGTAGGATCTAACCATCCTTTATATAATGAGATACATCCCAAGGAGTATCAAAAGGTTTTCATGTTGACAACATAGTGAATGCGAGGTCAAGTGATAAATCCTCTAACAAGGTCACACTTAACAGTGTGTTTGTAACCTTTAATAGGGTTGGCTCTTCACCGAGCTCACTTTAGAAGAGTGAAAATTTTGGGTTACCGATCCCAAGTGGTTTTTCCCTTATTAGGGTTTCAACATTAAAAATCCATGTGTCAAATGTGTATATGGTTCATTACTTTAATGTTTTACTTTACACATTACTGAAAAAAGATTGATCGGTAAACACTGAGTTATTTACTGTATTTCGGTAAAGGCTAAGACTGATATTTGGTAAAGCTTAAGAAAAAGGATTAACATTAAACTCTGAGCAGTAGTTATTTGATAAGATTATTTAAAGGCATACATCTTGTAGGACTGAAGATAACTAGATTTTTATATTTGTGGTATAAAATTTTGGATTAATTTTTGAGGCCACTGATTCACCCCACCCCTCAGTTATTCTAACAATTGGTATCATAGCTTGTGTACTTAGAAAGGGAGTTTAAAGACTCAAGCTAAAGATCACAAGATGAGAAAAATGGATGTGCCTAAGTTGAAGAAGGAGAAATCTGCATCATGGCAAAGCAGGATAAAACTCCACCTATCGGGTATTGGAAATGATGTCACACAGTATTTAAATACTGAATATGTGTTACCTACTAGACCTCTGACAATTGATCAATTGAGAGAAAAGTATGAACACAATTCTATGATGATAGGACTTTCTTCCTCACTCTCTGATACTGAATTTGAAGATGTCAAATCATGCACCACTGCAAAGAAAATGTGGGACAAATTGAATCTAGTACATGGAGGAGATACAAATGTGCTAAGAGCTAAGGTAGAAAGCCTAAGGGGAAAGTTTGATGACATAAGAATGAAAGAAGGAGAAAACATCACTCAGTACAGTAGTAGAATCAAAGAGGTTGTAAATGCTATCCAAGGAGTAGGAGGTGTATTTGAAGAAGAAACAGTGGTAAGGAAAATTCTCAGAACCTTACTTCATGTTTATGCTATTAGAGTATCTACTATACAAGAAATGAGAGCAGTGGCAAATAAAAATGTTACTCTAGATATTTTGATTGGTAGAATTATTTCATTTGAGATGAATAACTTTGACAATAGTGTCTTACCATATATTGAGTCTGCATTCAAATCTTCTTTGAAAATAAGTAAATCAAGTCATAAACACACTATGAGAAATGATAGTGAAAGTAATAGTGATGATCAAGAACTTGATGAGATTGAAGCACTAATGGATAGAAGATTGCAGAGAGACAAAGGTAGATACAAAGGTAAACTACCACTTGTATGTTTTAATTGTAAAGAGATTGGACACTTTGTTGCTAGATGTCCTAACAAAAGAAAATATGACAGAAGTAATGACAAAAGTTATGAAAATAAGTTTGATAGAGGTGATGACAGAGATTACCGAAGCAACCGACAATATGATAGAAGAGATAACCGAGAATACAAGGACAAAGGGAAGAAGGATTGTTACATGGTTGAGAACAAAGATGGAAATACAGACACCGAATCTGATGAAGATATTGAGGTAATATTTGTTGCTATGAAAGATGATTCAGATGAAGAGGAAAGGTATGTTGAAACTGCACTCATATCTAAGGTTAGTAAAAATGATGTCCGGATTATTGATAGTGGTTGTGCTCACCACATGACTAGAGATAAAGAACAGTTTGAAATGTTTTAATATTATAATGGTGGATCAATAAGAATGGGTAATGACTCACCTTGTCCAGTTGAAGGTAAAGGAACCATAATGTTAAGTAACCTGATCAGATGTGAAAATGCATATTGGGTGAAAGGACTTAACTATAATCTATTGAGTGTTTCACAGCTGAATAACACAGGTCACTAAGTTGCATTTGAGAACAAAAAGGCAAAGATCTTTAATGAATCAGGAAGGTTGATCAGAACTGGTGAAAAGATAAAAAGTAACCTATTCTATCTTGATGATATTAACACCACTTGTTTAATGGCTAGAAACAAAGACATATGGTTGTGGCATAAACGGTTATGTCATGTGAATTTTGACAACATGGTTAGGATAAGCAATAAAAGGAAAGTAAGAGGCTTACTGAGCATGTAAAAGCCCAACCATGTGATGTGTAAGAATTGTCAAAAAGGTAAAATGACAAAGTCTAGTTTCAAGAGAAAAACCTACACATCTAGTGCTATTCTAGAATTAGTCCATACTGACCTATGTGGACCAATGAGAACAAAGAGATACTATGGTGATAGATACTTCATTCTCTTTGTTGATGATTATTCTAGAATGATGACTGTTATGTTCTTAAAAGAGAAATCAAAAGCATTTAAGATGTTTAAATGGTATAAGGCTATAGTGGAAAAAAAAAGTGGAAAGGAACTAAAATGTCTAAGATCAGATAGAGGAGGAGAATTTATTTCTAATGAATTCACTAACTTTTTTAATGAGCATGGAATTCAAAGATAGGTTTCTGCACCAAGAACACCGCGACAAAATGGGATCACTGAGAGAAGGAACAGATGAATTGTTGATTGTTCCAGAACACTGATGATTGAGAAAGGTATCACACAAATATTCTGGAGAGAAGCTGTCAGTACTCTTGTCTACACATTGAACAGAGTTCAATTGAAGAAAGACACCAATAAGACACCTTATGAGCTATGGTATGGATACACACCCAATGTAAGTTACTTCAAAAATTTTGGTAGTCAATGTTATATTTTGAAAGATGATAGAAATGGAAAGCTTGAATCCAAAGGTGAAGAAGGAATATTTCTAGGGTATTCTACCAATAGCAAGGCTTATAAATGTCTTAACAAATACTCTAACAAAATCATTGAAAGTGCAAATGTCAAAGTAGATGAATTTGCTGAGAAAAATGATGAGGAAAGAAGAAAGGAACCAGAAGAATACAATAGGTTTGTCTACAATGAAGAACCTGACACTCTACCTGAGCAATAGTGTATCGCTCCCGAGCGACAGAACAATGCACCCGAGCATCAGGCTGCAAACACCGAAAATCAAGAAATTGCTCACAATGATGTACCGAGCGATGGAGATCAAAATGAAGGTCAAGAGGATGATCTGAATTATGAAAAAAGAGGTGAACCGATACTTTCCAAGTATGTTAGAAGACACCATCCATATAACCTGATCATAGGAAAAAAAAAAAAGGCTAGAATGAGAACAAGAAGTAGGTCACTGGACACTAGATGTTTAATTTGTGATTTTGAGCCTAAATCTGT
This sequence comes from Thuja plicata, assembly GCA_018584345.1. Taxonomy (NCBI): domain Eukaryota; kingdom Viridiplantae; phylum Streptophyta; class Pinopsida; order Cupressales; family Cupressaceae; genus Thuja; species Thuja plicata. The sequence continues at coordinate 789,462 of MU225870.1, read as the reverse complement.
CAATACTACACTTAAAAATGAAGAATGGGCCAGTGTTATGAATGAAGAGATAGAGAAGATTGAGATGAATAGAACATGGACATTAGTACCTAGACCAGATGACAAAAATGTCATTGGTGCCAAATGGATATTCAGAAACAAGTTGAATGAGAATGGATAAGTCATAAGGAACAAAGCAAGATTAGTATGCAAAGGGTATGCACAAGAAGAAGGTATTGACTATGGAGAAACCTTTGCACCCATTTCTAGACTAGAAGGAGTAAGAATTTTACTTGCTTATGCTACATTCAAAGGATTCAAAGTATATCAAATGGATGTCAAATCTGCATTCCTAAATGGAATACTAGAAGAACAGGTATACATTGAGGAACTGGAAGGGATTGTTGATCCTAACAAAAGAAACATGGTTTATTGACTACACAAAGCATTGTATGGATTGAAACAAGCACCAAGAGCATGGTATGAAATACTTCACTCCTATTTCATGAGTATTGGATTTATAAGAACAAGTGAAAATAGTAATCTATATTTAAAAGAAGATACTGATGATAACATTTTGATTGCTGAAATATTTGTTAATGATATCGTATTTGGAGGTAATGATATGTTATGAAAATCATTTGCTTCTAAAATGAGCAAAGAGTTTGAGATGTCAATGTTTGGAGAGATCAAATTCTTTCTTGGTCTACAGATTCTTCAATAGGATGCAAGAATCTATATCAAACAATCCAAATACATCAAGGAAGTTCTAGAGATAATCAACATGGAGGACTCAAAGCCAGTCAGAACACCTATGGAAAATATATGTAAGCTGACAAAGGAAGACAAGTCAACCAAGGTAAATCAGACCCTATATAGATCTATGATTGACAAACTCATGTATGTTGTTCATACTAGACTAGATATAGCACATGCAGTTGGAATAGTTGCAAGATTCTCTACTAATCCCAAGGAATCACACATGACTACTGTCAAAAAAATTATGAGATATCTAAAGAATATCGAGGACTATGGCTTATGGTATAAAAGATAAGGCAAATTTGAGCTTCAAGTCTATACAGATGATGATTGGGATGGAAACTTAGATGATATAAAGAGAACAACAGGAGGATCATTCTTTATGGGTGACATACTTGTCACATGGATAAGTAAGAAACAAGGATGCATCTCACAATCTACTGCAAAAGTAGAATATGTGGCTTCTACTGCAAATTGCTCTAACATTGCATGGATCAAAGGATTACTAGAAGGTGTGAATATGAAAATTCATGAACTAGTGATTATCTATTATGATAATACTAGTGCTATCAACATTTCAAAGAATCCAGTCATGCATGCTAAGACAAAGAATATTGCTATCAAGTATCATTACTTAAGAGAACAAGTGCAAGAGAAAGAGGTGATACTGGAATATGTTCAATCAAAGGAATAATTAGAAGACATATTCACAAAGCTATTGCCTAAAGATACATTTGAGTACCTAAGAGAGAGACTAGTGGTCCAACCCTTGTCTATTGGTCACTAAGATGACTAGGAGGTTGCATCAGCCTACACACAATCAAAATATCATTCATGTTGATGCAAGAAAAGGGATGGACTGAAAAGATATATCAGTACATAGAAAGGTACTTATCTACACCGAACACCAGAGTTACTATACTGCTCATGGAGAGGAAATTCAAGGAATATATTATAAAAAAAAAAGAGATTTAGTTTGGCATTGCTGTCAAAGGGGGAGATGACTAAAGGGAGAGATTATATCCATATGAAATATCTATCAGAAGTATTCAAAAGGAGAGATGTACTTAATAAATATGGAGAGAAATATATTGTTGTCAAAGAGAAAAGAACTATCCATCAAAAAGAGGAACAATCAAAGGGAGAGAAAACATCAGAGAAAGATTCAAAGAAATAACCATCTAAGGGAGAGAATTGGAAAAGTCAAACAATGCATATCTATCTAGAAAAGGGAGAACAGATTCTACAACAAAGGGAGAGATAGAATTAGAAGTTTCTACATATATCCAATGAAGGGAATGAATGAAGAAATTACTCTGCAAGAATCAAATCTAAGCTAGAAGAGCTTACCGAGAGTCAGACATTTATATTGGTTATAGAACAATAAGTTTGGTAGAGATTGATGAACTACAAACTAATATATTTCATATTGTATTAGTAGTATGTAGTATGTTTCCATCAATGCCAAAGGGAGAGATTGATGAACTATAACTAATTGAATGTTTGAAGATGACAAAGTTGATGATCACCGAGCTACAAAAAGTTAATGCAAGACATTAAATCAGTTAATGTATTATATTGTCATTAATGTCAACTTGATATAATCTGATTGGTCATATTCATATTGTCAAAGACTTCAAAGAACCAAAGAGATAAAGGTTATGTTATCAGTAATGCATAAAAGTTCAGTATACACAAAGTGACAACAAACACTGACAGACAATGCACACCGACGGACAGAGAACCCCGAGAAGAGTCACCGTATAAACCAAGCAAGATACCCAAGAAAGCATTATCGAGCAAAACCAAAGTGATACACGAGTAGAAATGAAATTCATAGTGTTTCCTGATGGAAAGACTACCCCGACGGACAAAGATGCCCGAGGAAAACTGAAGTCAAGACCGAGAAAACAAGGAGTTAAACACCGATCAAAACTAAAGTTCAAAAATGAAAAAAAGACTTAGCTGGTAGGAGCTAAATATAGAGTTAATTGTTTGATTACATTGTTTTCATCGACCAGTTAATAGCTAAAGATAAGCTAGAGATTTAAAGATAGTTTTATTCTAGTTGTCAAGAAGAAATCTACGAGATAAAACTCAAGTAATCTTTAAAGAAAGAATGGCAAGATTTGTAGATCACGTCAAGAACAAGAAAGACAAGGACTTAGAAATGGTTAAATCATGTCTATAAAAGAGACAAGCTAATTCATTATGAAATAGAGGATGCTGAAGAGAATTATGGTGAAGATAAGAAGTCTTCATATAGACCTGATCATATAAGCTGATGAATAGAGCTAAAGTTTTATGCAGACACTGAGCAACAGACAAGCAACAACATTCACCGAGAAGAAAGAAGTGGAACAAAGGAACATGAGAGAAACATTGATCAAAAAGGTATTACGAGCTTACAGTAGATTTGAACATCTGCAAGATTAAGTTGTAGTTATGAACAAATCATATACTATTTTAGTTTAACCATTGATTGAGAAAATCTCTGAACAAAGTAGGATCTAACCATCCTTTATATATTGAGATACATCCCAAGGAGTATCAAAAAGTTTTCATGTTGACAACATAGTGAATGTGAGGTCAAGTGATAAACTGTTAGTGATAAATCCTCTAACAAGGTCGCACTTAACAGCGTGTTTGTAACCTTTAATAGGGTTGGCTCTTCACCGAGATCACTTCAGAAGAATGAAAATTTTGGGTTACTAGTCCCAAGTGGTTTTTACCCTAACATGGTTTCCACATTAAAAATCCATGTGTCAAATGTGTATATGGTTCATTGCTTTAATGTTTTGCTTTACACATTACTAAAATAGGATTGATCGGTTAACACTAAGTTATTTATTGTATTTCAGTAAAGGCTAAGATTTCTATTCAAGTAAAGCTTAAGAAAAAGGATTAACAGTAAACTCCGAGCAGTAGTTATTTGATAAGATTATTTAAAGGCATACAACTATAGGACTGAAGATAACTAGAGGTTTATATTTGTGGTATAAATTTTTGGATTGAATTATTGGATTAATTTTTGAGGCCACTGATTCACCCCCCCTCTCAGTTATTCTAACACATGTCGCATGTAAGTTATTCTCAAAACATAGAGACTAACTCTGTCAAAGATCACTGTCACTGTCACCGTCCAACACTCAGTCTTCACTAAAATATTTGTAACTCATCCAATATATAATATTAATCCAGGCAACCTTAAACATAATATCACATCATATCCTTATACATATCACCATATTTTCTCACTCTGGATCAACAGTGTAGTACTCATACACTTTTGTCAGTCATCAAGCAATAGTAACAACCAGTCTAATCTCCCTCCATAAAAACATATGTTTTTTGATAAAGGTAAATACAGGTTTTGGATGGTACCCAAACCATTTACAACTTAGAACAAAAGATAAATGACTACAACCCTTAAAAACATCAAAATCCTTCTATACAACAAGAAGCAGGACCCCAGCCAACCCCAATAGAAACCAAAAAGAGTTACAAAAAGTAGTTTCCAACACATCTACCAAGAAAAATACCATCACGAAACAGAAAGAGAAAATAATTAATACTTGCAAAGGATTTCTTAGCCTCGTTCTTCATATCTTCCATCATATTAATGGAGTCTTTAAGGGCCATCAGCTTCTTAGGCATTTCTAGAAGTTTCCTTTTGATGCCGCTTCTTGTTCTGGTTCCCGGGCCTGAGCTCCTGGCTTTATCCTCCATTGTGACTGTTGTATTCTACAACATGTTTCTCTCTAGATAGGCATACAAGACCTTAAGATTAAGCACAAAGACTTTAAGCCCCTCATTGCTATGCTTAAGAATGATACTAAACATATTCCCATTGTGGCTAATTTTTTCTTTCATATCTTTCAACTTCTCCTCCACCAGAGCATTAATTCTGGCCGTTATCTCTTAATTCGAGTTATTATTATTTACCTTCATCAAAAGATCCTTTTCTAGCTTTTCTAACTTAGCTTTAAAGGGATCCATGACTTCTTCCATCTCCTTCAAGTGTTGCTTCATTTCATTCATGTCTTTACTGATCCACTTCTCCATATTAGTTCTATGATCCTCATTTCTCTTAGGGATTCTGTCATCAATGTCAAACCCGAAATTTATTTGATTGCTAGTATCCATTCTCTGTTTTTCTTGTTTCTATCACTAGCCCTAAGATTAGGCTGCACGTTCAACTCTTCCTTGTCTTTACCCTCATTATCTTTTTCTTCTTTCTCCTTCTCTTGATTTTCTTCTTCATAAACCCTATTATCATCTTCCTTATTCACGGGAATGTACTCATTCACAAAGGCATCCTCCTCATTCACATAATCATCTAGCTTGTTCACAAGAATCTCCTCCACATTCCTAGGGGTTTCCTCCTCATTCAGTGGATCATCCTCCATAATCTCATCCTGTATGTTCTCTTCTTCATTAACCTAAGGGGCTAGGGTTTGGTCTTCAGAATCCTCCTCTCTTTCCAGTTTTTCCTTCATCTTACTCCTATCCCTCTTCTTTGAGTCCACATTTTTTCTTTCCAGCTTGATTTTCTTAACATTCCCTTTAACCCTTTTAGGAATGGGTTCCAGGATGTTATTCCTGGCATAGTCAGCAATAAGCAGGATTAACCCTTCATGCAGCACCAGATTGATGGCCTTTTTCCTATGCTCCATAATGTTGTTGTTCATAGAACTAAGTAGATAGAAAGGAAACAAGATTTTCTTATTATGTCTAAAATGATTAACTAAAACAAAGTGAAGATTATAGATTCTTGAGTAGTGCCCATCTAGATTAAAATAACCTATCATAACCTTCAGAATATCATCCCATATACTCTTAATCTTCGTTATGTCCACATAATCTCTAGACCCTTTGCTTAGGAGAGCTTCTTCATCTTCAGATTTGGGGAAAATCTTGAAATATTGAGACCCCATATGTTTGTTGTCCATATAAAATTTAATACCTTCTGTGGACAGCCCCGTAATCTCAGAGATAATGTTCAGCGTAAGCGAGAAGGACTTACCCCACAAATTCATCTTTCCATTTTTCCAGCTAGCCGCAAATTTTTTTGTAACATCTTTGTCCCAACCATGCAATTTTTCCATGTATTGTGTCACCCCACCATGCTTCAATTTTCTCCAAAAAAATTCTTTTGTTTCTATTTCGTGCAATCCAATGGTTCCTCCCTTTTCAAATCACATCCCATTTTCTCAGAAAACTTCTGAACTTTCTAGATTCGAGTAGGTGAAAACACAACACTCTTCTAGTTTATTTGTTTCAAAATGCAAGAAAATACCCACTATCCATGTGAGGTAACATTCTTCATAATTTTTGCATCCCTCGCCTAACAACTTTCATTACCCTTAAGCTTAAATGTCCTGTTCATCATTGATTTTTGTATTGATTATGCCTTCATTATGATTACACTTGTCGTACTTGATAAGACTTAAGATCTTGATATTAAGATCCACTCCGCCTTTCCATAATTGAGTGACATCATTATGGGCCCCCACATTGACAAAGTCATCCGCCAACTTGTTTCCTTCACGATATACGTGGGAAATATAAGTTTCCTGAAACAATTGCAAAGAAGATTTAATTTTATCTATAATATGCGCAATTGTCCACGAGGCCTCAATCTTTCCTTTAATACAATTTATTATATTTATGGAATCTCCCTCCAACCATAGCTTTGAATATCCCAACTCTTTAGCCAAAATCACAACTTGAAGAGCTGCCTTAGCTTCCGCTACATGGTTAGTCTGAATTCCCAGGGGGGAAGCCACAACTACCAGACAATTTATAGCCCAGTCTTTGATTAATCCACCCACTCTAGCCCTTCCAGGATTCCCTTTCACTGCACCATCAAAGTTTCCTTTAAACCCATCCAATCGGTAAAGTTGTCCATATGGTGTTTTCTCTCAAAGTTAAGTCTTTATATTTTTGCCCATGAATTTTCCAGCTGAGGATATCTTTGAAGTCCTGAGAATTTTTTATTAGAGGAGAATATCTAGGGAGAGTACATCTAAATTTTTTCATTAAACTTTTACATATTTGGTTTGCAACATTCTCATAAGGAGTGAATTTTTCTCTAAAAAGTCTATTGTTTCTCTCCTTCCAAATTCTCTAGGTGAAGTGGGGAAGAAACAAATTCTAGAGAGCTTTAGTATCTTTTCCAATAAAGGGGCAAAACCATTGTTTAACAAGATCATAATTTTTTTGAGGTTTCACCCACTCCAAGTTGATCTATTTGAAGATAGAATCCCACACCTTACTAGTATAAGAGTAGTGAATCACCAAGTGATTACTAGATTCAGCTTCAGAACAACACATGATACATCTATTAGGCATATTAAACCCCCTTTTGCAAAGGTTGTCCACTGTGAGAATTTTGTTCTGAATAAGAAACTAGAAAAACATGTTAATTTTAGGAATAAGCTTATTGTTCCATACCTGAGAGCTGATGGGGCGTTCTTCCTAGATATGGAGAAGGGAAGAAGTAGAGGAAATAGAGAATTTACCATTTTCCTCAAGGCCCCAAATTAGAGTGTCTTGTTCATTTTCTCTTAAGAACCATTGATTAAGTTGTTTATTCACAATTTTGAGATTATCATTAAAAGATCCTAAATCTATCCAGTCCTCATTGATCCAATAATCGGAAACCATTTCCCCAACTATCTCTTTGCATTCTAGAATAGCAGGCTTCCATTCCTGATTCTCATTAAGGGATATTTCTTTAAGCATTTTGTCATTCCAAAAATTAATCTTCCTTCCATTTCCCAGTTTCCATCTAACCCCTTTCCTAACCAGGTTCTTACCTTTACAAATATTGTTCCAGATGAAGGACCCTTGGATGTCCAGAGGATTCCTTAAGGTTTCCTGTAAAGATTAAAGATGATATTTACTCTTAAGAAAATAGTTCCATTCCTTTTCCTCTTCAAAGATTCTCCAGCACTATTTGGCTAGAAGAGCCTTATTAGTATTTCTAATGCTTCTTAGTCCAAGCCCTCCAAAATTCCTAGGTTTTCAAACCACATCCCATGCCATAAGGCTAAACCTTTTCTTCTCTTCAACACTAGACAAAAGGAATCTTTTCTGTATTTTTTCAATCAAATCAACATACTTCTGAGGAATTTTGAAGAGACTAAGAGCATAGACTACAAGGTTTTGAAGGGTGGATTTCAGAAGTTGAACTTTACCAGCTTGGCTCAAAGTAGCTCCTTTCTAGCCAACCATTTTATTGTTAAATATGTCTAGGATTTCATTCCAAAAAGACTCATCAGGTTTCATACATAAGGGAAGACCCAAGTAAGAGGCAGGGAACATCCCTATCTTACATCCAAGAATTGTATAAATTTTCATGTCTTTCATTTGGAGTATTACTGAAAAATAAGGAAATTTTCTCCCAATTTATAGATTGCCCAGAAGCATTAGTATAGATATTCAGAGCCTTTTTCATATTCCTTGCTTCTTTCACAGAAGATTCCCCCATCATGATGGTGTCATCAACAAATTATTCATGCAAACACTTCTGTATTACAGAGGAAGGATGGAGGCCAGAAATCTGACCAGTTAGCACCAAGCTATTAATGTATCTCCCAAGGCTTTCCACCATAATAGCAAAATGGATGGGGGATATAGGGTCTCCTCGCCTTAAACCTCTTGAGGGGTGAAAATTTTTAGATGATCCTCCATTAACAAGAACAAAAGAGGACACAGTGGAAACCAATTGCATTATATGTCTGACCACATACTTATCAAAGCCAAAAGACCATAAAATATTTGCGAGAAAAGACCAGTCCACTCTGTCATAGGCTTTTGACAAATCCAGTTTCATCAGAAACCCTTGTTTTTTAGAAGCTTGAAGGGAATGGATGTTCTCATGAACAACTATTAGGGAATCCAGAATCTGTCTTCCCAGAACAAAACCATTCTATTGGGGAGAGATCAGATTAGGCATGAAGCTCAGAATTCTAGAAGTTAGAACCTTTGAAATGATTTTGTACAAAGAATTGCAAAGGCTTATAGGTCTAAAGCTATCAACAGTATTAGCTCCAGGTTTCTTAGGTATGAGAGCTATAAAAGTGGAGTTAATTTCCTTAAGGATAGTTTTAGTACCAAAGAACTCTTTAACAACAGAAAAAACATCTTTACCTGTAAAGCTCCAAAAATGTTGGAAGAAGAATAGCTGGAACCCATCCAGACCTTGGGATTTTTCTCCTTCAAAGGAAAAAACAACCTTCTTAATTTCAAGATTTGAAGGAATGGCTTTAAGGAAAGCATTAGATAGATGATCCACTTTGCTAGGAATCAAATCAAGTAATTTTCCTTGATCTTCCAAATTAAGGTTTTGGTCCTTGGATAACAGAGTAGCAAAGTACCCCAACATTTCTTTTTGTTGATGAGACTTTGTGACCGGGTCCGCCAACAGATGTAAGTTGTCATCAGGTACCGGGGTACCGGCCAACTTTGCCTGTAAAGGTTGTCTAGGGAAATGAGATTCCCCAGGCCTCCAAGCATGTGAGAGTCAGGTCTTGACAGTGCGGGGCTTGGTTGGGAGATGTGACTATTTTTTTGGGGGGGGGATAGCTGGTTATCTTAACTGATTATGTCTGGGGATTCAAGTGAGTGGGGTTTCCTGCAAGCGTGCATTCATTTTACAAATAAACTTCAAAAAGATACTGCATAGTTAGAAGGATTTAATCTACCTATAGTTATACTAAACATTCAAAACATCAACAATGCTCTAACACACTACACTAAATACCGAAGAAATATACAACCATCAGCTCATATTTTATCAGTAGCAAAGGAAAGGAGGTCGTTAATCTACTTTAAGTACTAGAACAGAGGACATGAAGAACACAAAGCATAAAATACCACTAACCCAGAAGACAGAATGCCAACAACATCATTGAGAGAACTCTTCCTTCTTCATTAACATCTTTTCCAGCAAGCACTGGTGTGTGATACAATGGTGGCTCTAGGGGAGAATTTAACTACTGAAATCTTAGAAACTATGGAGCATTGAGCTTTGCAACTAAGAACTGATAAAACCAAATTGCTATTAACTATGGACTGCAAAATCATCAATTTCACTGACCCTTGGAATGAGGTCAGACTTATTATTTATACACCTCACTTGGCCTAAACCTAAACCTAACTTATTTTACACTTTACAATATAATACTATTTTAAGGTGGCCGGTACTACCTACACCACGTTACAAAAGACCTCGAGACAGAGAAGGTTTGACATGTCAAAAGAATAAGACAAGAAAACCAGAGTGGAAGAATCAGCCTCGAGAAGAGAGCTAGGAAGAGAGAGAAGAAATTTGATCCCCTAGGGCTTGAGGCTACATGCCTCATAAATGGGAAAGCGACACCCTGTCTCCGATGCGCCAGGTGTAACATTGAAGCGATGCCTTGGGAAGACCACCTGTTAGAAAACCTCTTGTCAATCCAACGTGACCTATTACAGTTACCTACCTTTTGAAAACCTTTATTAACTACCTTGAAAGTGACCGGTCGGCCTTGGGAACTAGGACACGGGTCACTTAAAGAATACAAAAATGTGGGATCCAGAACTCTGGGATCCAGGAACTTGCGTTCCAAAAGAATGAATAAATACAACCAATATGGAGTTGGCGGGATTGCTCGGAATCGAAATAATTTTATTGTTCCTTATGATTTTTCCCAAGCTTCTAGTACTTGGCCTATGCTTTCTTCATCTATATCTTTGATGTTGTCCCACCGGCTCTGAACAACCTCCAATGCTTCTTGAACTTCATCGGCCCCACTATGGAGTTCATCTACCATTTTGATGGCATCATGTGATCAGATCATGGTCTTGGACAATCTGGATAGACTGCCCTGATCAAAATCTCTGGCAGGCGGATACAGGGACTCCATCCGTTCATCAAACTTGCTGAGGACATAGTCCTCTGGGGTACATGTCCTGGTGGTGAAGGGATCAACTTTCGATACTCCAACCATGAATGCTTTGAACAGACCCAAGGGGTATTGGGTAGCTGTCACTTTCTCTTTCAAGGCTCTAACCAGTTCCTTGCAGACCTCACCCCTGAGGAAAATTTTGGAGTACTGGGCCTGGAGGGAATCATATGATTCGTCTCCCAAAATTCCAGACTCTGTGGTGACTTCTTTGCCTATGTTGCAGATTTCTTCCAGCCTGGCCTTCCATTTTTCATACTTGGCTAGATCTTTCTCCCATATAATAGCGAAGCCCCTTGCCTAGTTGAGGAGAACATCGACCCGATAAAGTTCTGGGAGGGACGCCGCCAGAAATTGTCTCATGGCAGTTACTTGCTTGGCGGCCCACCCATCCATAGCCTATGCTTTTTTCTTCATTATCTGTAGAGAATCCACATCACCCTGTGCAAGCAACAATCCATAGGAAGGCGTTCCAAGGTGGACCTCAGCTAAAGGTTGTGTTAGTTCTGCCAGAAGCGCAAGGAGATTGGCATTTGTTTCTCTTTCTTCTTGTATCTTCTAGCCCTGTTTGAGGTATCTAGCCTCTATTGCCTTGGTGGCTTCTTTTAGCAATTCCATTTTGCCTTGCTTATCTCTCTTTCCCAATGCCACTTCTATTATGTTGTAGTCTTTGGGCCTTACGTCCGCTGCATCTGCATCAAGAGGGGGTGTTGCGATGGTCACAACTGTAATACCGATGGGACCAGTCTGGAGAGTATGGACTGCCTGTGCTTTCTTGGGTTTCTTAGCCTCTGTATTTCTGGCCATCATTTTGGCCAACGAGAGTGGAGTGCTTGTGGCCACCATTGGGGCCTTCCTCTTCTTGGATTCCACCAACCATTGGGGCGGCTAGGGTGGCTTCGTTATCAATTCTTGAGTACTTATATTTTCCCCAGCATTTGGTGGTGGGTTTCTGGGATGCATTTCATCTTCGGGCTTTTTCTCCTTCTCCTTCTCTCATTCCTTTTCTGGTTCCCCAGAACCTTTTGTATTCTCCACCATACTGGTGTCTTCCATTGTGTTATCTGGAGCCTCTCCCCCGGTCTCAATATCATCTATATTTTTGGGGACTTCTTCGTCCCTCCTGGTGTCAATTGATTCCACATTTTCATTATCTAGGGCTTCTTGATCGATCTATTTATATTGATCTTGGGCCTCATCGGCCTCAACTATTGGGACATTCTCTTCCATTGGAGTATCTATTGGGAGCGGGTGAGGGCGCTAGTCAAAGTTCAACAATGCGGCCGCCTTGACTACTTCGCCAAATGTGTTTCGGGGCGCCTAATCTTTTGGAGTAACCAATGACACTTGAAGCGTGATGGTCAGAGATACGGTTGTTCCCTCAGGTCCAGGTTCTCTAACCATCAGTTTCTCATCTATGGACTGCCTTTGTGTTTCTTCAATCTCTTGGATCAACATCTCCTCTTGCTTGGGCCCCTCTTGTGCTTCTTGTTCTGGTACTGCCTCTTCTTCCAGGACTTCTTTCTCTATGGGGGCCTCTTCTTTATCTTGCACGATGATCTCTTCTACCGCATGACTTATATCCCCTTGTAAGTTCAAAATTTCATCCACCCTGAATACATCATCAAATTCATCATGTGGGGGCGGGTCGTCAAGGATTTCTTCAATTTCTGGGGAATCCAAACTAACCTCAATTGGAGGAATTTCCAGCATGCTGGGGGTGGCGGCTATGCTTGGTGTGGGGATCACTATTGTTTTCTTCTTTCTTATAAGTGAAGCCCTGACATCTAGAATGCTAGTAGACTCTGCCTCAGCAAAAGTCTTTCTGCTCATCATCACAGCCAATGACAGTGATCCCACTGGGCGAGCAGATGCTATTAGAGTTATAGGGAGACCAACGGATACCTGCATACTTGGCTACTGGCTGGTCATCTTTTCCGACTCCATTTGCTGATGTAATTGAGCCATCAGAAGGGTGGGGACCTGAGGAGGTGCCTTGGGAATCAGGGCTCCCTCTTTCTCTTTCCCTTTACTTATGCTTGGTTCATTAGCCACGGAAGATGAAGAAGATCTGATGTCGGCTGAAGAGGGAGTAGCCCGTTTGATTTTTGGCCTTTCTAGGTGCTCTTGGGACACACCCGGGCGAAATACTAGTGAATTGCATCCAAAATGGGGTGGCATAAACCATTAATCATTAGGTCCTCCAGGGTGGCCCAATCCACCAGAGGAAGATCCTATTTATCCAGCCCTTGTCCTTTGTATGCTAGATCCTCCAGCGGCCTGTCATCTTTAAATCCCTTCGGGAAGGTCCGAAGGTCAAGTGCTTTCATGAGCCCTTTTCTCATCTGTGTGTGCTGTCGGGCCCAGAGATCAAAACTATCCTGGCAATCTACCCAAAAGTCTTCAATGCCTTCTTCATGGGGTGGGGACACCCGGGGAAGTGCTGTGGTAATCTTACCGAGAGGATCATAATTTTTTTGGGCATGGTAGAACTCCACCAGCCCCAAGCTTTTCAATTCATTCGCTACCTCTTTGGCCATGGTGAGGCTACACGTATAATCCCCACAATGGATAGGGAATGGAACATTGGTAACCTTCTTCACTGTGAAGAGGGCGTGTACATCCATGATCTGTCTGCAAAACTTTAAAAGAATAATTATGTCCCCGTAATACCAGGGAATAAGATGGGGCTTCCCGTTGAAGCCTGTCACCCTAATGTAGGTGTGGTGTTAGAATTGGATGAAATAACGGCCATAGGTGCTAACCAGGGTCATCGTCGCCTGTGATAGTTTGTACCCAGAATCCTGGGTAATGGTTAAGATATTATGGTAAATAAATGTGTCATTTACCCGACAGAAGTTCAGGAAACTGAGCTCCCACTGTAATTGGGGATAATGATCTCATGGTGTGACCTGCCCTGGCCCATTCCCAAGTTCCCCAACTATTCCCAAACCTAGAAAAGTCGGTCTTTGTTGGGCCAACACCCACAACACATACGATGTCATGTAAAATTGGGAACTCTGGACAACCACCTTCATTTATGTATCCACGTGATTAGCTATAATAGCTACCTAATTGAAGGTCTGATTGTGGGTTGTGATGCAGTATAGAAAATAGTACATCCACACTGAGAATTCCTGAGCGTGGGGCCATCCAAAGATCCTACATAGAAATATTATACCTGCTTGGATGGGCTCTTTGAAATCCCCGTGGGGAATTTCTAACTTCATTCTTTTGTGGTCTCGCTTTGGAGACTTCAACCACTAACTGTTGAGGTGTTGCCAGGAAATGCCTTCAGCATCGCCAAATTCCTCCAATGATTTGGCCCTAGTGATGAAGGCGGACCCTTTGAACTGAGGAATCCCCAACCCGAAATTGAAAGTTAGAGCATCCAAGGTGATAATTGTGGTAGGGTATTGTAACTACCGGGGATTTGAAAGCAGAACTGTGTGAGTAGGTGCATTGTATAGTATTTCCAGCTACTTTATTAATTCTGGTGATTGCACCAAACATGGAAATTTTGCAGCCTTTATGATGTCGGAGGCGGCCAAGCAAGTGGCCATTTTGTCTCCTTCAGCCTTTAACCTGTAAATGTCCTAGATCAGACCTTGCAATTCGGCCCAAGTTTCAGGGTCCATATCTGTTATTTCCTAGACTTTGGAGTCCACCTTGGACCCCACAATAGTTCCCTCCTTTGGATATTTGGAGGTTAAAGGAAGCTTTGCTAACATTCTCTCCATTTTGGATTTCGTAGCTGCCTGGGTGGAAGTGGTAGGTAGTTTTGGACTATTAGGAGGGGAAATAATGTCAGACATCCTCGATCAATCCATCTGCAACCTAAAAGACCGAAAAACTATTAGAATATGATACATACATAAAGAACACTAAAATTCTAGAATATCGCCACCCTGCTGCACTTGTCCAACAAATGTTACGTTCATCAAAATAATCTCAGAATACCTAAAATAATCATGAGTTAGATCCCGGGGTGTCTGGATCTACGGATAGGAGGAAATACAAGATAGGGGGTAGCAAAGGCCCAAATTTTGGACAAAATGGTCATTGTCATGCCGATGTGATTGATGGGAAACCTAATTTGGCTGATGTGGGTTGGTACATGATCGCATGGCAGGCACCATAAAGGCATTGAAAGCATTAATTAAGACAAGTGGGCCAACACGGGGAAAAAATGAATGCCAGATAGGACATATTTAAATGCTCACTCATGGGAAATTAATCCCGCCATCAATGCAACAAGACAGAGGAGAGAGAAAACTTCCATGGCTTGAACCAGCGAGGTGCTGAGTTTGAACTGTGGTGACTCCGTCTCAACCAGCTCAATCTCATGGGGTGAAAATGTAGGACAGAGCATGAGGAACTCGTGAGCTTAGAAGGATATACATAATATATACATGCATAAAAATGCAGAGGGCCGAGAGATAAAATAGATATACATCATTTACAGATATTTACAGGGACACACGAACTATCCTGAGACACCATACATTATTTACATTAATCTACGACCATGTAGAGGGTAGACAACCCTCTAGTGGTGCCAACCCACCAACGGGAGGTAGACCAAAACACAAAAAATAAAAAACCAGTAGGAAAAAAGCGAAATAAAGCAAAATGAAAATAGAACCAGAGAACAAACACATAAACAACAAGAAAAATACAGAAACGACAAAGAACCAGAGAGTCTACCTGGAAATCCGTAGAAGAGTGGGGGAAAGAGCACACTAGGAGCACTCCCATAACAAGCCCTACCCTCAAATGACCACAAACAATCACCTTGAATCAACTAGCAACAACCCACTAAGCACAAAATAATCATAGCTTAATCGCAATTTAGGTCGCCTAAGAATCGCACTGAATGCACAAGTGCTTTTAATCGCGGTAACTGTAAAAGTGGCCAGTAATTTCTATTTATACTCATGGTAAAAGAAAGTTACCCTATTTTCCCCGCAAACTTCAGAATAGGCAAACCTCCAGACTCTGGGCCTGGGGATTCCATGCCACCATGCCTTTTCACGTAGAGAAGACATCACAATGGAGAATCCCAGAGTCTAGAATCTGGCTCTGGAAAGAACAACCAACTCTGAGACCGGGTCCCGAGGACATGAAAGACAAAAGTGGAAAGAAAAATAGACCTCATGGGAGGGAAAACCTGGAGAAGAAAACAAAGAAAACAAAACACAAGACAAACAAGGAAACAGACCAAGAGCGAAAAGAGGGGACCCAACATTTTGCACACAAAATGTAGGGACGGGTATGCAGGGCATAAGACTTGCCTTATTTCCTTTTCTTTAGAAATGATACCTCTAGTGGCAGATAGAGAATGAATCTTGTTTATAACCTTGTGTTTGAGAGCAGTAAGATGAAAAAATATTGTGTTCTTATCTCCCGATTTTAGCCAAAGAGATCTGGATCGCTGCCTCCAGAAAGTCTCCTCCTTAGCAATAATGTTGTGGAAGTCTACAAGAACTTGATTTTCTTGGGTTTTCAAACTTTCAATCAAACTATTTATTTGAATTTCCTCCTGAATATCTTTCAGATCAATTTGGATTTTATTTTTGGACTGAAAAATATCCCCATAAACATTCTTGTTCCAATGTTTGACTTTAGATTTAACATTAGCCAATTTCTTAACCACTTTGAACATAGCAGAACCTTCCACCTTTATGTTCCGCCACTCCCTAGTTTTACTCTCCAAATCAGGATGTTCAATCCACATCTTCTCAAATTTTAAAAGGCACATTTATTTTTCCAGAGAAAGGATTAATAGAGAAAGCAATAGGAAAATGGTCCAAGCCAATTTTGGATAGAGAAGTGAGAATGCATGAAAACTTAGTATACCAATATGGAGTGATGAGTACCCTATCAAGCTTGACTTGGATAAGTTCAGCTCCTACTCTACGATTTGACCAAGTATAATTTATTCCTTCCAGCTCAACATCCAACAAGCCTTCATTTATTATAAAATCCATCAAATCAACTCTCCTTTCCACTTGGGTCATGTTCCCTCCCAATTTATCTTCCTTCTTCAAAGGGGTATTGAAATCCCCCATGATCATACAGTTGTTCTTAGTGTAGGTTTCCCTAAAATCATGCAGCTTCTTCCAAAGCTTCAACCTTCCTGATTTTGTATTAGGAGCGTAAACATTAATTAGAATCTAGGAAAAATTGTCCTTAAGACTCCAAACTTTAACTGCAAGAAAGTTTTTATCTTCTTTTAGAAGCTGGAAGTTGAAACAAGTTTGATTCTAGAAAATAGCCAACCCCCCAGAAGCCCCTTCAGAACTACTTCCATAATTTCCCCCTAATCAGTTTTAGTTTCTCTGTCTTTTCTTTTATCATCTTAGTTTCTTGAAGCATCAGAATGTCCAGTTTAGAGTCTCTCACTAAATTCCTAACTACATATTTCTTATGAGGACCATTAAGTCCTCGAATGTTCCATGAAATGATCTTCATTTAAGGATTGGAGAACAAACCTGATGGATGGTGAGTTGTTTACCATCCGCTATGTTCTATTTTTCTTCCTTTTTCCTCTGGGCTTTCTCAAATTTCCTTCCTTTATCTTGTCTTGGAGCTCTAGTATCAGCTTTCTGTTGACCTTGTTAGAACTCCTAGTTTTTGTACCCCATTCTTTTTTGTCGACTTCAAGTTGATGTTCCCCATTTATGCACTCTTGGGTTTCTTCCCTAAGTTTTTATTCAAATCATTAGCAAAATGATCTCCTTGGGGGGATCTAAAGCCTGTATTTCCTAGTCCTTTCTTTGAATCTCCCACCTTTATCCAAGGATTTTCCTTATCCTCTATATCTATAGCTTTCTTTTTTTCCAATTTTTCCAAAGGTTTAATCTATTTTGGGTTGAAAGGAGAATCCTTATTATTACCTCTAATTAGGTCATTCTTTGCTTCCAGGCTTTCCTCTGAACTCTGGGTTAAGACATTTTCTATCCCTATCAGGGAGTCTTCTTCCCCAAAGTCCCTTACTTTTTCTTCTCCTTTGGGGGGAACCATACCATCTTCCACCCTTAGGTCCTTCATTGTTACTTCTCTTATGAGAGATTCCACCCTTTCTTCTGTTGTGATTTTCAGACTAGTGAGCTCATTTATCCTTCCTTCTGGTTCTTGCTTTTTTGATTCTTGTTCTATACTTGTTTGGATTTCCCCTTTTTGCTCCTTTTGATGAATCTCATTATTCTCTTTAGAGTTACCTATAGCCTTCTGATCCCTATTTTCTTCAGAGATTATAGAAGGGATAGTAGTTTCCTCTATTTTTTTCTTCCACTCCATTCTCTGACCTTTGTTTTGTTCCCGAGCCTTCTTTTTTTCCTTTTAAGGTTTTTGGGGGCATTGTTTCGTCCAGTGACCATATTTCTTGCATGTGAAGCAAGAAAAAGGCATAGATTTATATTCAACCTCTTGCTTCCAAGACCCCAACTTTGATTTCAGAGTTATAACTTGAGGAAGATCCGCATTCTATTGTATGTTCACACAAATCCTAGCATAGACTTTTCCAGTCCTTGCTACTGTCATTGGGTCAATGGAGAGAAGCTCCCCAAAGGCACCAACAATGGCTATCAATATATCCTCATGCAAATATTCCAAGGGCATCCCAGGAAGACAAACCCAAACTGGAACAGCTGTGAAAAGACTGTCATTATAGTCAAGGCTAGTCGTCCATTTTTCCATAGGTAAGGAGGATTTACCCATCATGCAAGGACCACCATGCAAAAATTTTAATAGATCTTCCCCATTAGAGAGCTCAAATGAGAAAAATCCTTTTGGCATTGCAACAATGTCAACTTGGTGTTTAAGCCTCCATTTCTTATCCACAAAGGATCTGACTAAGTCTATATTCGGTCATGGACCCATAAACTTTCCAACCAAGGTAGTAGCCATGATTGACACAGTATGATCAACAATCGGGTTAGGAATAATAATGCCAATATCTCCCTTAAGTGGGTCAGACAAAATATTCACCTTTGGGAATAAGGACTTTCTAGAGGGTTTAACTCCAAAAAGATCTGACCAATTCCCTTTACATAGATTCAAGGAAAATCCATGTGACTTACCTTCAATTGGTTTTGTTGACTCATCCATGGCATTAGAAATTTTAGGTTTTTCCACCTCTAGCCCATGAAAGGACCGTCATCCTTGCTAGAAAAATCCAAGGTTGACCCACCATCTTTTTCCTCAACATATGAAGATGATCTTACAACAGAATCCACTTCCCTATCATAGATCCCGCTGTAGAACCTTCAACTCCCAACTTCCCTCCCAAAGTTCAAATCCAAAAAACTGTCTCCGACTCTTTCCCCTCCTCCCTCCCGCTCCTGCTCTATGTCAACTTCCATAAAAACATATGTTGACATCAGTGACAAAACATGAATGCCAACAACAACATCATAAACCAATTTCAACAATCTCCCCCTTTGGCATTGATGACAACATATAGGAAAATCCATCAACCCAAAAGTACTCTGTCAATACAATATCCTCAATACAACTTTCCCTAAAACAATAGGGATTTTCTCATAGAATTTCTCCCCCTTTGATAACAATAGAAAAGGGTGCCATAACTCTGCTTCAGACCATCTTCCTTCTGCAAGGTGTAGCTTTTTCAAATCTTCATTCCTCCAACAACCAGGTGCAAAATCACCCAAATGTGTTCTATAATATTCCTGCGATCACTCCCCCTAAGCAGTAGAACCATACATCAAGTCCATAAAATGATATAGCTCTAAAAACCACTAGACTGATGCATTCCTACATCAATTTAGTTCTCTCAAGGAGGGGCTCGCACCCCAAGCATATCTCTTAAATACTCAAAGGAATCCTTTGGAAAAGGTTTTGTAAATATATCTTCTATTTATTCCTTTGTGCTGATGTAATCCAATCTAATCTCCTTCTCTGCTACCTTGTCTCTCAAGAAATGATACTTAATGGAAATATGTTTAGTCTTTGAATGCATTACTGTATTCTTTGACATATTCATTGTGCTAGTGTTATCACAATGGATAACCACTATATCATCAAAAGTTATCCCAATGTCCTTCAACATTTGCTTCATCCAAACAATCTATGTGCAATTTATAGCAGCAACAAGATACTCAGATTCAACAGTAGACTGAGCTATACAATCCTACTTTTTACTTAACCAAGAAACCAATGTTTTCCCAAGAAAGAATGCACCACCACTTGTACTCTTTTTGTCATCAATATTCCCTGCCCAATCAGTATCAGTATAAGCATGCAAATCAAAATTATCAGATTTTTTATACCATAAGCCATAATCCAGTGTTCCTTTACGATATCTAAATATTCTTTTTACACCATCAAGGTGTGTCTCTTTAGTATCTTCTTGATATCTTTCCACAATCAAACTGCATTAGCAATATCTGGTCTAGTGTGAGTAAGATATTGTAAGCCTCTAATCATAGATCTATACTTTGTCTAAAAAATGCTCTAAGATTCATCAATAGTAGTAAACTTGTGACCAGTAACCATAGGTGTTCCAACAGGTTTACAATCTTCCATTCCAAACTTTTTCAACATTTCTTTAAGATACTTTTTCTGAGAAATAAAAATACCACTCTTGTTCTGATTAATTTTCAATCCAAGGAAAAATTTCATCTCACCAATGATTGACATCTCAAATTTACTTTCCATTTCTTTAGATAACCTTTTACTCATTACATCATTTCCTCCAAAAGTGATATCATCAACAAAAACTTCAACTATTAGAATTCCATATTCATTGGTTCTTAAGTACAAATTGTTATATGCATTACCTTTTCTAAAACCAAGATGAAGTAGATACCTATCCAATCTTACATACCATGCTCTTGGTGCTTGTTTGAGTCCATACAAACCTTTCTTCAACTTGCAAACCATGTCCTCATCTTCTGTCAAAGGAAATCCATCAGACTGTTCCATATATACTTCATCTTCTAGATCTCCATTCATAAATGCAGATTTCACATCCATTTGATATACTTTGAAGTCTTTGTGTGTAGCATAAGCAATAAATAATCTTACAATATCAAGCATGGAAATAGGAGCAAATGTTTCTTTAAACTCTATACCTTCTTGTTTCAAGTAGCCTTTACAAACCACTCTTGCCTTATTTCTTACAACCATTCCTTCTTCATTCATCTTGTTTATGAAAACCCACTTAGTTCCTATAACATTCTTATCTTTAGGTCTAGGAATGAGTTCCCAAGTGTTATTTTTGTTTATCTGTTCCAATTCTTCCTACATAGCCTTAGTCCAAGATTCATCTCTACATGCCTCATCAGTATATTTTGCTTCAACTTGAGAGATAAAAAAAATTTCATCTCTTAATCTCGATCTTGTCATCATTCCTCCATTTGCCTCTCCAATAATTTGATCTTTAGAATGCTTTTTCTTAACATACCTAGGAGCCTTAGGAATTTTAGTAAGCTCATTTGAGTCATCTTGACATACCTTGATCTCATGGTCAATCTCAAAAGGTTCTTCTTGATCTGCAGTAACCTCCTTGATCTCTGTAGTCAGGTTGCAGTCATATATTCTTTCCTAAATATGGAACTTTTCATCAATCCACACATTAGCGCTTTTAATCATCTTCCTCAATCTCAGATTGAAATGTCTATAAGCTTTTATTTTAGTGGAATAACCAAGGAAGATCCCTTCATCACTTATAGCATCAAAATTTAATATCTCACCATCCCTTTTAATATAGCATTTACTACCAAATATTCTAAATTATTTCACAGTAGGAGTATGATTAAACCATAATTTATAAGGAGTCTTACTTGTACCTCCTTTGATCTGAATTCTATTCAAAGTATAAATAGAAGTACCAACAACTTATCTCCAATGAACATGAGATACATTTCCTTCCAACAACATAGTTCTAACAAGATCTAATATTGTTCTTGTAACCACCTGAATTTGGTCTGTTACAACTATGGACCCTATTTGCCCTAAGTGTGATCATACCCTCGATTTATGTCCAAACGACCATGTTACTGCTTGGCATAATTCTTTAAATCAATTTAGTATCCTAGGTGATTTTTATCACTGATTTATATTAACTATTATAGCCATACAATTCAAATCAATTTCGACCAATCAAATCAAATCAAAATCAAACATGGCTATAGTATTTAATTATAAAGGAATTAAATAAATTCCTAAATCAAATACCCACTTGCAATTAACCCATTCCCCTAGCCTATTTAATTTAATTAAAATGGCTATAGTCCCCTAATTA
>MU225870.1:713342-747544 GCA_018584345.1 Thuja plicata | reverse complement strand
CCTCTTCATCCACTGTTAAACTTTTTGCTTTAGATCTAGTCAAAACACTACTGCTCTGATCTCCAATGATATCATCTTTTGAATGATACCTAGATGTGAATTTTGAAACTTTTGGTGTGACATCCTCGTCTGAAATCTGTGATATTTCTTTGCTTGATTCAGGTTCATTACATGATACATCAATGCAATCAAACATTTCTTCAATAACAATGTCTTTACTGTTAGGCATGGGTTCCTCCTCAATCATAGGTGCATATTCATAGTACCTCTCTTGAACCATGAACTTCTCATCAATCTTTACATGAGTACTTTCAATTATCTACTTTAATCTTAAATTGAAACATCTGTATGCTTTGCTTTTAATAGAATAACCAAGTAAAATACCTTCATCGCTTCTAGCATCAAACTTACCAACACCATCATCTCTCTTGATGTAGCACTTGCTACCAAAGATTTTAAAGTGTTTTACTATAGGTACATTACCAAACCAAAGTTCATAAGGTGTCTTATCTGCACCTGGTCTTAGTTGTGTTCTGTTGATAGTATAGACTGTTGTATTGACTACATCTCTCCAATAGGTGTGCGCAACTTTTCCTTCAATCATCATAGTGCGCGTTGTATCAAGTATGATCTTGTTCCTTCTTTCTGCAATCCCATTCTACTGAGGGGTTCTAGGTGCACTCAACTGTCTTTTGATTCCATGTTCTTCACATTAGTTATAAAACTAGTCAGAGGTGAATTCTTCTCCTCTATCTGATCTTAGACATTTTAGTTTTAATCCAGATTCATTCTCAACTTTGGCTTTGAATATTTTGAAATTCTCAAAGGCTTCAGACTTCTCCTTTAAGAACGCAACCCACATCATCCTTGAAAAATCATCAACAAACAAAATGAAATACCTTTCTCCGTAGTATGATCTTGATTGAGTAGGACCACATAAATTTGCATGCACTCAGTCTAACTTGTTTTTAGCTGAGTTCTGCTTGCTTCTGAAAGAGCTCCTTACATGATTTCCCATAACACATTCCCTACACATTGTGTCAACTGGTCTTGCAATACTTGGAAGGTCTCTAATTGCCTTGACATTGCTTATCTTTACTATATTGTCAAAATTGATATGACATAGTCTCTTGTGCCATAACCAACTATCATCCACTTTTGCAACAAAACAACTTACATATGAATTGAGCTGAAAAACATTACCTTTTGTTTTTGAGCCTGTTGCAATCATGTCTCCTTCTTTGTTGCTAATGATGCATTTGTTTTCTTTGAATTCCAAATGATAACCTTTGTCGAGTAGCTGTCCAACACTTAGTAAATTATAATGTAATCCATCAACATACACAACATCATCTGTCTTATTCTTTCTATCTAGGGTGATAGATCATTTGCCTATGATAGGTTTGGGAGTGTTATCTCCAAATCTAACCATACCACCTTTGTACTTTTCCAGATGAACAAATCTATCTTTATCACCTGTCATATGGTGAGAGCATCCGCTGTCAATGATCCAATCAGTTATGATGTTTGCTTTGGAAATTAGGGCTAACTCCTATGCTTTCTTTTCATCTTCAATGTCCATTTCCTCAAGCAATTTTCCATGTCTTTAATGGAAATGAATCCAATTTCATCTTCTCCTGAATCTTCATTAGTTACACCTACTTCAGCATGATAGCATTCCTTTATGTATTTAGGTTTACAATCAGATCTGAATTTCTTTACTCTTGTAGGACACTTGGATGCAAAGTGACTGATCTTGTTGCATGAAAAAAAATTGAATGGAAGTTGTCCTTCATATTTTCCTTTGCCTTTCTTTTCTCTTTTAGCAATCATGGAAATGATTTCTTCTAGTTCTTCATCAACTTCTTCTTTCTCATTATTGCTAGAGATGTGTAAAGGTTTCTTACCATGGACTGAGGCTTTGAAAGATGTTTCACTTTTGGGCTCAGTCTTCAATCTTGATATCTCAAATGCAAAGATTTTACTAATCAAAGTCTCTCTCTTGAAGTCTTGTGAAAATTGCATGGTTTCATCTAGAATATTGATCGTGCTCTCACAGTCTATTGTTAGAGTAGTCATCAGCTTGTCCATTATGTCTTCTTCTAATATTTCTCCACCATTGTTTCTAATTCCAGAAATTGCTTCACTTATCCTCTGATTGTAGGCTCTGATGCTCTCTTCAGGTAACATCTCAAGATTGTTGTATTTCTTTTTCCATGTCTTCTTGCACACATTCTTTGCTTGGATATCTCCTTCAAACATGTCTTCTAAATACTTCCATATTGTGTACGATTTGTCTACTTTCTTGATCTCAGAGAATTCACTGTCAGATAGTGCACTTATAAGGGCTTCTTTGGCAACTGCATTAGCTATGAATGTATCCTTTTGTTTACTAGTAGCATCATCTCTTGAGAGGTATTTTAGAGAGGTAATAACAACTTCTTGTGTGTCTATCTCAAAGATGTCAAAACCAACACACTATAGATGTGTTATGATTTTGTTCTTCTAATCTAGATAATTCTCTCCATCGAACTTAGGACTCTCTTTTCTGAAGTATGCCATCTGATCTACCTTAAGTTTTTAGGCTTTCTCTTCAAGGCACTTGGCTCTGATACCAATTGTTAGAATAGTCCCAAAGGATAACTGAGAGGGGGGGGGGGGGGGGGGGGANGGGGGGTGAATCAGTTATCAGCTAATTTAAATTCTTTCCTTTTGTTAACTCTAGAATACAATAAAGTAAATGCACATTCAGATAACAAAATAGACAATACCACAATTTGGTTATGGAGAAACCAAATGGTAAAAACCCTGGTGGGAATTAGCACCCACAATGAACTATACTTGTTTATAATAATCCATGTTAGAAGATCTTGCAACCCTATTAGGAGTTTTCATTTACAATGCAATAAGTATAGTGACCTGGTTAAGGGTCTGAACCTGTTAGGAGTCTTTTACAAATAACCCTGTTAAGGGTGAGGACTCATTGTCCAAAAGCTCACTGCTTCAATGGTGAAGGCTACAAACTTCTGTAGAACAGATTTGCACTATATTTGATGATGAAATATAGAGTAGACCTACTATCTTGATCAGTTCCAATGTATTGTAATCTTTCACTTCTTCTTCACATAGCTCCTTGATGAATGAAAGACAACTGATATTCTGCTCTGTACTTTTTCTGTCTCTTATCTTCTTATTCACACTTCGCATTCCACAAATGAACTACTATAAGTGTCTTCCTCAAAGTATGAGATCATGGGACCTATTAGGAAACTCTTCATAACATCCTTGTCGGATTAAATAATCATGCAAGCATAATTACAACCACGCAATATAAATTGAATAGACACGACGCTTCTCAAAGTCGGCCTCACCAAATTCACTCTAACATTGCAATATTGTTGAAAAATGTTTGGCATCTTTAGATAACTATATTCAACTCATAATTAAACTTCAATATACACACGCATATCCCAAAGATAGGTGCAACTCAAGAACCAATGCAATACGTCAGCTCTGTACAGACAAACTGCAGAAATTGTAACTGTTGTTAACAAAATTACACAACATAACTGAAACTTCATATCTGAGTCTGCGTGTATGAAAAAAATATAAACATGTATACAACATGAATATAACCGCGCAAGGCTTGATAACATCATTCTGATAAGTACATACAGAACACTACTGTATATTATATGTTGTCATCAATGACAAACATACAATCAACTAGCTGCCAGAAGTAAATCTCCAATAGATACGATCAAGTCTCCTAACTTACTTCTGATAGAGAATTTACCATCAATGAATTTTAATTGATAACCTTATTCCACTACCTTTCCAACACTCAACAAATTATGCTTAAGTCCATCAACAAGTAATACATTGTCAGCATTGGTGTTTCCATCTAGAGAAATAGATCCAACTCCAATGATAAGCTTAGGAGTATTGTCACCAAATACCACAATACCACCATCATACTTGGTTAGCTTAAAAAAATTATTTCTATCTCCATTCATATGGTGTGAACAATCACTATCTATGACCCATTCAAATTTATTTTCAACATGTGACACTAAGGCTCTTTCTTCATGAATAGGTTCATCATCCTTGATAGAAATAAATCCAATCTCATCATAATCAATAGAATCATCATTAGAAAAACCTTCACTAGCATAGTATCATTCCTTATCATTAGAATACTTAGGTTCATAAAAATTATATTTATGCTTCAGAACCCTTGTAGGACATCTAGATGCAAAATGACCTATCTTATTGCATAAAAAACATTTCAAAGGTAACTTTCCTTCAAACTTACCCTTACCTATCTTTTCTCTTCTAGTGATAAGGGCCACAATTTCCTCTAAATTTATTTCTTCTTCCTGTATCTATTCCCAGTCATCAACATATTCACCAAGCTCTTCTCTCAAGTCACTTATGCTAGTGATCGCAGTTCCTGATAAAGTCTTTTTATTTTTATGCACAATCGCCTTGAATGTTGTCTCAACTTTAGGTAATGAATCTCCCAGCTCTACGACCTCAAAAGTAGTTAATTTTTCAATCAACATATCTCTATTAAAGTTCATTGTTAAAGGTATGATCTCTTCTATAGCTTGCACTTTATTTTTTTAAACAGGTGTCAAAGATCTAAGAATCTTTGTGATCACTTCTTCTTCATTGTGTGTGCCTCTAGAGTTTCTAATCCCAATAAAACCTCTGTGACTCTATGTGCATATGCTCTAATGTTCTTATCATCTCTCATTTTTAGATTTTCCATCTTTGTCTTCCAGTTTTGCAACTTTTCCTGCTTAGTAAACTTATCTTCTTCATATAGTGCTTCCAATCTTGACCAAATTTTATGTGCAGAATCCAAATCTTTAACCTCTGTGAATTCACCTTTAGAGAGCACACTAATTTGTGCTTCTCTTGTGACCATGTTATATGAAAATATCTTCTTTTCTTCATCTGTAGCTTTATCTAGTTCATCCTCAGCCTTTATCTATACATCCTTCTTTGTAATCATCTAGTAGTCGATTCCCAAGCATAGCAAATGTGTTCTCATCTTGTTCTTCCAACTGCTAAATTTTTTAGGATCAAACTTTAGGCTATCCTTCCTATAGAATGTCATCTTTAGGATCACCTAAAGCTGTTAAGATTTCTCTCTAAGTACCAGTAGCTCTGATACCAATTGTCAGGAATAGCAGTCCACCAACACAACTGAGAGGGGGGGGGTGAATCAGTTGTGAGATAGATTATTAAACATTAAACTTTATACATCAAAAATTTAATCCAAATGATAACACAGTAAATGTAAACACCATAAAAAAATCCTTTTTTGTCGAGGAAACCTTGTTAAAGGTAAAACCCCAGTGGGAATTAGCACCCATAAATGATGTATTAAGAGTATAGTATCCATGTTAAAAGATTTAGCCTTGTTAGGATCTTATTAATGCATTATAGTACACAGTCCTTGTTAAAGGACAAACCATGTTAGGATTCAAGAGTAACAATGGGCTCATTGCCCAGGCACATTGCCTAAAGAAGGTTAAATCCATCCTCAGGACTCATTGTCTGAAATACAAATGTATGAGTTATACAATCCAGTGAACTGGCTGATAGCAATTGTCTTTTCTTGGTTATTTCCAATGAATTAACATAATCACAACCTCTACTTTATATCTAGCAGACACAAGCTTGCAGCTTCCACAAATACATTTCCACTTCGCTCACTCTTCACACACACTTTCCAACAAGAAAATCTCTCCTATATACCCTATTACAATAATCAATTAATTCGACCAATTAGGCTTCCCCAATGTATAAATGATTACATAACCTCTTGCTAAGATACACATGATACCTATAACAAGTAAACATTAAATATAATCCATCAAATATAATATAAGATTTGTAATCCACGCTCGCAATTCATAATACACGCTTCATATATGAAGTCTGCACTAAATAGGTCTCCTATATAAAACATGCCACAAATGACATCACCAAGAGTCATACGACCCACGAAACATAAATAACCTTTCTTAACATTTCTTCTATCATCCCTTAAGCTCGCATAACCTGAATCCATGTCACACGTAACTTATTCTCAAAACACAAAGATTAACTCTGTCAAAGATCACTGTCACCATCCAGTACTCCGTCTTCACTAAAACATTTGTAACTAATCCAATATACAATATTAAGCCACGCAACCTTAGACATAATATAAAAAAATATCCCTATACATATCACCATATTTTCTCACTCTGGATCAACAGTACAATACCCGTACACTTATGTCAATCATCAAGCAATGGTAATAACCAGTCTCATCTCCCTCCACAGAAATATATGTTGACATCAGTGACAAAACATGAATGCCAATAACAACATCATAACCAATTCCAACAATGTGAGTATCAATCTCCCCCTTTGGAATTAGTTGGCATTTTGACATAAACTTCAAAGTCATCAAAATTTTGTACATCTCTTGTACAACTTATAACATACATAGCTCAGTAAAAAATTTCAAAATATGTGTAACTCCCCCTATGCTCATACTTGTATCTCCCTTATGTACTATATCCATACACTTGTATCTCCCTTATGTATCTCCAAAATGTACTATATCCATACATACTATATTATCCTCCTTTTTTGACAAATATGCCAAAATCAAAATTGCATAGTGCTTTGTAGGATAGATTTATACCTTATAAAAAATGTGAGCATACTTCTTCTGAATATCGGCTAGGGATGACTCCCATGCATCTTTGAGTGTTTGAAGTATAGCAATTTGAGTAGCAACATCAGCTACCACTCCAATGATGGTGTCTAGTGAACTACCATCGGGGGTGTTGACCAAATACTTGGCCTCTTTTAAATGCCTTTACATTGATTCTATGTGGGGAATCAACAGTGCTTGCAGCTCTATAAGTTCCATCCTTCACTTATTCTCTTCTTGTCTTAGTTATTTATGCATCCCCATCAAGTGCTTCAACCTTGAGTAATAAACTTGAAAAGAACCAAGCTCAGTAGAAACATTTTTCAACTTCTCGGTCAGCTCAGTCTCAATAGACTCATCTTTCTTATTGATATCCTTGATAAAGTGTGAAATAGAACATACTTTCTGAAATATTGAAAGTATATGAGACAATGTAGTCTCAATGTAGGTATAGACTTCATAAAGTGATACCTTATCAACTACAATGTTGTTTAGGATTGATTCAATCATTTGCAGCCCCATCTTCCTCAAATGAAATTTCATCATGTAGTGGGTAGTGTCTTGATTTGGATTTTGGACTTGCTCCACTAGTCCTTCTACTTGACTAATTATATCTTCTATTTCATAAACAGTGGCATCTGGGACAATGTCCTATAAGACATCCTTAGCACTTTCCAATACATCAGTCTTCTTCCTCTTTTGAAGTAATTTGTTTTGCATTGTCTTAAGTTTCACTAGTTCTGCATACTCGACCATCTCATCAAGGCTCATAGTAGATAAGTCAACATTTGGTAAGACAATTGGTTGGCTCATATCTACATGTTTCCTCTTCTTTTATTTCTTCTTCTTCTTTATCATACTATCACTTGGTGAATTTTTTGGTGAATGTGATGCCTTTAGTACACCAGATGTTGTCTTTTTTGTACTTGTTCTAGATCTCTTCTCTTTTTGTTTGTTTTCTTCCTTCTCCTCATGTTTCTCCTCTACTTCATTCTCTTGTATTTTGTCCTCTTTATTCTCATCTTGTTGTTTCTTGACTTCCTTTTTTTCACTCTATTCCTTTGGATAATCTTTGTCGAGTTCTTGTTGTTGTTTAATAGACTCGATTGGGGGAAGTGGTTTGGTGTTCAGTGCTGCTGGTTTCTTGGTAGTTGTATCCTTCTCGGTGTTCTTTTCTTTCTCAACTTCCTTATCCTTCTCTTTCTCTATTTCCTTTTCCTTCTCTTTCTCTATTTCCTTTTTTGTAACACTATCACCTTGAGTTATGTGATAATCTTGTACTTGTTCTAATACAAGTTGCATGAATGGATTAGTAGTAGCATTATCACTTACATTCATTGGTTATGTATCAATGTCCTTGGTTTGCATAACATCTTCATCTTCTAATTTATTATCTTCTGGATCTTTGTTAGTAATAAATTCAATGATAAATTCATCGGTGTCTATTGTCACTATATAGTGTTACCTTAAATCCTCTCCTTGGTCTAGTATTTTCCTTCTTTCTTCTTACATATGTTTTCCTTTTCAGTTCAACATGATTCTTCTTTGCTTTTGGTGAGGTTGTAGACCTTGTTGATGATCTAGTAGATTTGGGGCTCGGTGAAGGCTTCAACACTTGTGGTTTCTTGACTTCCACTTTTGAGGGTTCTACCTCTTCTTCTTCATCATCAATTCCCAAATTCTTAGATAGATTAGTAATCATCTTGCTGGATTTTCTTTGAATTTTAGGTACCAAGATACCTTGCTTAATCTTAGCCTTAACTTCTTCATATGTTCCATATCTCATGGTTTGTTTATCAGTATGCTTGGCTAATATAGTCTCAATATGTTGAGATGAAATGTCTATATCCATCTTGTATCCCATAGGCTATATCCAGATACTTCTAAGCTAAACTCCCTTGATAATACATGAGTCAGTGTACACTTCAAAATGAATAGTGTCATGATATTTCTCAACTAATTGAGGTGGAACTCTAAATTTCTGATGCATTCTTGTTTGTAATTTAGAGAAGTAATCATTCATAACAATTTCAATATTATCTCCTATACTCTGAATGTACTCATTGATTTGATAAATGGTAGGCTTATCAACATTCCATGACATATTTCCAAAAGATGGAAATAATTTCTCAAAATAAAAGTATATGCATACTAGTAGTGAGCCAAACTTCAATGTGTTTGTATTTGCTTTCCTTATAGTATTCATGTTGTCTTCAAGTTGTTTCAACAATATCTCACATAGATCAATATGCATATCTTTCTTTACAATCTTGTAAACCAAATCAACAACTCCACAAGGTACGTTGTCCACTCTAGATGATTGGAATACTCGGTAGGACAAGATGTTACATGCAAATTTAAACTCAGGGTCTTCAATAATATAAATATTTAGACCTCTCCCATCCCATTTGGCTTTGGTTAAATCACTCATCTTGTTCTTCTCAATCTGTCTGATAGCTTTAGGCTTGTCTCTAGTCGGATAACTAGTTACAATGTGTAACACATCCTTTGTGATCTTCACTGGTTGATCTAGCCACATAAATTGGTCATGTACTCAGCTAAGGACCATCCTTATCCACTCGGTTTTGAATACCATCAGGATATTTAGTGCATGTGTCAAACCTTTTAACTCTAGATGAACATGATCACTCTTTAGTTTCTCGTCTACACATAACTTCTGGTAAGATGAATCGATTTTTGCTTCATAGATCTCCTAAGCTTTACAATGGATGAACATTAACATATGTTCGATCAATAGAACTTTGTCTGAAGTGGAAGAAAGTGCTCTCATCATGTCTGGTTTAGCTACCTTAGCAGGCGGTAGTTTATACTTAGGACTTATGGGCTCAACATTCTCAACTACAACTAGGTTTTGAGCTTTCGGGGCCATATCCTCTTGTCAAATACAAATCTTCTAACTAGGGTTTGTGTCTATGACTTGGTTGCACCAAAACAACTAAGGAAACACCACAAATACCTTAAGTAGATTCAAATATGCTCAAAATAGTTTAGGTTTACCTTCACAATTGATCAAATCTGCTTGAAGTCTCAGCTCTGCAACTCTATTCACAATGCTCTAGAAAATGGTAAGAAACAATAGTAGATGACGATGTCTATTTATTATTATTTTTCTAGGTTTAGGGTTTCCAACGGTCATATGAGTAGAAATTAATGCTCCATCGACTAACTTTACCAATTTCCTTTTACCGAATGATTCAACATTATAATTCCTTTCACTGAATAAGTATGAAACATAAAATCAGCAATATGTATCCAAATGCATCTAAGTATGCTCATATGGATCTCTGCACATATACTAGGAACCAATTTAAGATTTGAAATTTTAACGTGCAGTTCCTACTCATACCTCATAACTGATTAGATAGAGTCAGATGCACCCAATCTGAAGGATGAGGTGCCTTCAACAATCCTGAATGATGTTCCATAATCCATGGTCTTTCTTCTCCATGTCTTATTCATCTAATCTCTCATTTCTTCAACATTCACTTTTAGTTTCTCGGATGTTTATTCCTCGGTAGGAGCTTTGCCTCGGTACCTGCAGTCTTTGGCAAGGTGAACTAGCTTGTGACAATGGAAACATGCCATGTGAGGGCTTCTCCAAGATCTTCTATTGTTCCTGCCATGTAGAAACATGTAGTTTGCAGAAATATGTCCATATCTTCCATAGACTAAACATGATATCCTTGTATTATAGTCCCATGGTATAGATGTACCCTATCAATTTCTTGGTATATTATGTCGATTTGATACCCATTTTTTATTTCTCTTTTGTGATCTGCATTCTTCAGATTTGTGACCATACTTGTTATAGTTATTGTAGTAGCCATCAAACTTTGGCTTTCTTGTGTTGTTTTCAGTCTTTGATTTGCATTCATGTGCTCGGTGCCCATAATTGTTATAGTTAAAACAATGTCCATCAAACTTGGGTGAACTTGGTAACATACCTCTCTTACTTTTGCATACATTTGCAGTATGTCTAGGTTTTTGACAGGTGTGGCAACTAGGCTTGTTTGACTTTGATGCGGTAGAAGTGTCATGATTTTCAACTTGATTAGAGGACTCACCTCTCTTAGTAGTGCCCTTCCTATTGAATCCAAGTCTAGTTTTGTCTTTCAGTTGTCTTTGACCTTTAAGATGTGCATCCAATGATCTCAGTGTTCCTTCATTTCTCTTTAGTACCTCATTGGCTTCTTTTTCACATTTCATTTCTCTAGCCAATCTATCAGCTTCACACTTCAGTGCTTAATTCTCAAATTCTTTCCCGATCAACTCTAGATTTTATCTCACTAGTCAACCAGTCATATTATAATGTACTTGTGTTATCCTCATGATCTCATTGTCTTTCTTAGCTATTCTTGTCTCAGTCTATCTTTCATCTTCTTTAGCTAATTTAAATGCATCTTCAACTGCTCCCTTAGAGTCAAGTATCTCACTCCTTCTCAAAGCTTGCATTTCTTGATATATTTTTGCCAATTTTAGTTTCTCAATGAGTTTCTTGTTCTTTTCCATGAGTTCTTCAATGACATAATTGGCTTCATCACTGAGACTACTTTTAGATGTTGTCTCAAGAGTATCAACATGCTCTTGTATGGATTTAATTTCACTACACAGCCATTTTCTCACTTTTAAGGGCTTTTCTAACTTTCTTTTTAGATATTCAATCACTTTTTGTGCACTCTCCAACTTAAACTCAAGACTATAAATCTTCTTAGATTTCTTGTAGTTTTCCATAGTTACAATCTTTTCTCTCAGGTGGTTAAACCATTATCTCAAGATTCGAGGCTCTGATACAAATTGTTGGATTAATCTATGAAAAGGAAAGTGTTGAGAGGGGAGGGGTGAATCAGGTCTTCTAGAACTTTTAACTACTATTCTTTACTCTTCACCAAACTGAATATCATTAGTAAAAACATTGAAAAGTATGTAAAGGAAATTAGAAAACCATGAAAGATAACTTTATGATTTTTGGTCAAGCAAAAATCCTTTGTTAGAGGAAAAAACCACGGTGGGGATGACACCCACAATCCTTCACTACTACAGTATAAAGGTTGCTCGATTACAAACACAATTTTAGCTACTTATAATAGCTTACCCTGTTAGGAGTATTATACTCGGTTAAAAGTATGAAAGACTTATTCAATCTACCTTGTTAAAGGATTTTACAATCTCTCATCTAAGAGATATACTTGGTTAGAGGATTTACATAATAAGACCTGTTAGGGCCTACCCACTGAATGAGATTTCTACTCTTCTAATTATTACAAAAAATACTACAAATGTGTCTGCAAGTATGCATCAACCATAATGTTGTTCATACTCTTTATACTCTTTAAGTGCATTACCTTATTTTGCACTCAGTAACTTATATGTTTTGCACCTTATAAATTCTTCATTCTAACTCCTTTAGCTCCGTCGATGTAACTACTTCTGTCTTTTCCATATTCACCATCATCTACCATCTTTATGTTTTGTTTCTTTTAAACAATCTTAAGGCGGTTAGCCTAATTAGATCTTTCTTCTTCTACGGTGGAGTTGAAGTGGTGCAAGGTTGGTTTCATTCCCAATACATTTATTATGCTTGTCTTTTATTTGTTGAGTTGCCTCGTGATCATGTGCAATCATGTTATTACAATCCCAATGTTTTACCTAACTTCTATCTTGAATACTGTGAAATCTTTCCCACTTGGTGTCCAGGTTCAATGTATTCAAATTTGAATTGTTATGTCGGTGTTGGTGTATTTAATAATGTGCTCTAATATTTCTCTATGACATAACATCTTCTCGGTGACTAACTGTGCTCAATGAATCGATACTGCTTAACTCAGTGCTAATAACTGTTTGGTGCTCAGCGTCATTGATAATCTACTTTACCGACTGTCTGCCTTAGTGTATTCTTCCTTTTACCAATTGTCTCCATTTGAATATCATGAATTTGAAAAAATAATGACAACAAACTATCTTATAGGAGTATCATATTTTACTATAATTAGGCTTCACAGTTTCATGAAGAAACTATTTTTGCTCCTAAATTTTTTCCCAGACAGGG
The DNA here is from genome assembly GCA_018584345.1 of Thuja plicata. Classification (NCBI taxonomy): domain Eukaryota; kingdom Viridiplantae; phylum Streptophyta; class Pinopsida; order Cupressales; family Cupressaceae; genus Thuja; species Thuja plicata. The sequence goes on along the minus strand of MU225870.1, from coordinate 734,756 downwards.
TCTTAGCCCTCAAAGTATTTAGGAAGACTGTTGTAGTTCATGATAGGATGGGTTCAGGGAAGAACAAACAAACAATCTATAAGTTTCCAATTATATATGGTGGTGTGACCCTGAACAAGAGAAAACTCGAGCATATATTGAAATCAAAGTTAGCTCAACTCGGTCTTCTCTCACTCTGTAAATTTTGGGATTTTTACCCAGACAATTGTCTATAGAAAATAATTAATGGTGTCATCCTATAATATACTAAATAATAGAATTCACCTAACAAAAAGTCACACGAGGTCAAATACCCAACGACAAGTAATGACAATGTACATGAGGGAAAATACCTAACAACATTGTACCCGAGGGCAAGTACCTGATGACAATGTACCCAACGATAATTTGCACGACAATAATGTACCTAACAGAAATGTACCTGAGGGAAGTACCCAATAACAATGTTCTTGAGGGAAAATACCTGAGGGAAATATGAAATGATAATGCAGATAATGTGCCCAACAAAAACACAGGTGATGTACCTGATGATAACACGGGTGATGTTCCTGACGATAATGCAGAAGATGTTCCTCATGAAAATGTGAGATATGTGTCCAATGATAATGTAGGAGATGTTCCAAATGACAATTCAGGAGATGTGTCTGACGATAATGTAGGTGATATGCTTGACGATACTTAATACCCTTTGAAAGTTAGCACCCTTAGGCACTCGGCACCCTTAGACCCCTTTCGATACTTGGCACCCTTCAGAACCCTTTGACACTTGACACCATTTGAATCTCTTTGGCACCCTATGATAATCTTAATTGATAATGTATTATTGTTTATAAATAAAGTGTTAACAAAGATCTCACACCATCAAACTAAATTAATCGATAAAAAACAGAGAATTTATATTTTTAGATTATATATCTCTGATTACATCAGATTTTCTACAAGTGAAGACTTCACAAAGTTGAACAATCATGCATAAGTGAAATATTTGAATATCTCCAATGATAGACTAGGGTGGTTGCTAACCACCGAAACTACATTTATAGATGAGGGAAGTTCTTGCACCTCCCAAACTGCGAAAAGGACTCAATTCCAATCAGAATCACAAATACACAAGAAAAGATTACTCCATAATGATTACCTACAACTCCAAGCATGACCTTATAAAGATCTCCAGGAAGTTTCCTGGAGGGTTACAAATAGGTCGACATAATTTTTTTTGGGACCCCTTTTATTTTATAGCTAAATTAATTAATTAAAGTTCTTTATAATATTATTTAAATTTTGGGACCAATTATTTAATTAATTTAATTAAGATATTTTTATTAAAATTGGGGACATCACATTCCTCCTAGATTAAAGATTCTTTCCCTCAATAAATATGCAAACTATCTGCCATCTGACAAGCTCCAGGAACCCAAACCATGCATGGACACCGATAGCCATATCTACTAAAATATCAATGCCGCAACATGACCACGTGCACACACCTAGATATAGGTTTGAAGAGTAAATTTTAATCAAGATTATGCTGCTCCACTCTAATATAAATGTTTCCATGACTGGAGTCATCAGGATCCCACTGATACTAATCATCAAACACATCTATGCTATCCTCTTGCAAAAAATGATGGTCTGGAATCTCAAAGCTCAGGTGCAACTGGTTCTTCCTATGAGGAATCTACTCACATAAAGAGATGGAAATCATGCATGCCTCACACCCAACAAACATTTTCTTCATCCTTGGGTCTCTCTCAAAGGTTTAGGTGTTCCCCACTTTAAGGTACAATTCTTGATTCTTTCTTATCCATATCCTCTTGTTGCTGAAGTGGATCTATGAGTATGTCTTTATCCTCTTTAGAATTTAAGGTATTGTGTAGCCCACTATCCATCTCTCGCTTCAGATTATTTTTGTAGACTCTATTTCCCTCATAGGATAGATACTTCATTCATAGGTCTTGATGGAAAGTGGTTCATTTAGGAGTGTTATGGAACACTTGAGAGTTGTCATTTATGGCAACACATCTTGTATGGATGGTCGCTTAGAGTGAAACACAATTTTGGAGTTCAGGATTGCAAAATGACTAAGTACAAAAACAAGAATTACAGAGTATAACAATACATTTTTGGTCAGCAAAGATGGTATGGATGGTTGCTTAGAGTGAAAGAAAATTTTGGACTTTGGGATTGCAAAATGACTAAGTACAAAAAGCATAATTACAGAGTATAATAGTATTGTTCTGGTCATCAAAGATAGTATGTGATGAATGGTGACATGCAAGCTTAGAGGAAGCTATTTTGGGATATGTATGACCTTATGTTAAGGTCGCTCAAGTTTTGGTGTTGATCGCAAAAAGATACAAATAGTACATGCGAAGACAGAGTAACAGTGATACAGGGAAGATGAGCAGTCGTGATGATTGAGGAAGTATAACACGAAGTCCAAACATGGTAGGTTGGATTTGGATTATGGATTACCTATGCTTTGATAGTGTATGGTTGTTGAATTGGTAATTACTTTTTGTATAATTATTAATTCTATTTTTTTCTGTAATTGGAATCCAACTGGGTAATTTAATAAGATATGTATATGGAGAGCTTTTGAGAAGAGAAGTGTGTATGATGGAGTGAGGAAAATGAGATTATGTGGATGTGATGCATGGATGCATTGTGATGTCAGAATCAGACAGATGGTGATGCAAGCTACAACTGGAACTACCTAAGTATAGCAGATTCTTGTATTGTTCATTCTCGATAAAGCATTGTAACATAATCATATTTCTAATTGTATGAGCAGTGAGCTCAGTATACCTTTAACGGGGTTTTGTATTCCCCTAACAAAGAAATTTTCTAATGTAATATTCAGCTCCTAACAGGGCTAGGTCTCCAAACAAGGACACAATACTTTTAGTGCATATTCATGGGTACCATCCCCACCAGGGTTTTCCCTTGGCCAGGTTTTCCTTGACAAGAATTCATGGTGTTATGAGTTATTAGTTATGTCTTGTGTGTTTATGTCCTTTTCATTTCATTATTTATCTAGTTAAGTTGGAATTTAATAAGCTCATGTTTAAAGTGTTGTAATACTGATTCATCCTCCTTTAAGTATTACTTAATCCTAATAGGTCTATGTAGTCCTTGAGAGATACATCTATATGTGATCCACCATCAATCCAGTTCCGCTTGAATTTCTTCAAGGACTCTGCCAAAGAGGGTTTTTGTTGGATCCTTGGAGGGAAAGTTGACATCATCGATCTTGTATTGGTCTGATGTGTGCATGACATGTCGTCCTTCATTCTTCCATTTTCCAAGCACTTGAGAGTCTCACTAATATGTTGTTGTCCTCTTGATAGGGTCTGGAGGAGTTGTTGACTTCTTTTTAGTTCCCTCAACAAGACTTTCATATCCACACACACATCTTCCATTCCATCATTGGGCTCCAGGATTCGATCTAAATTTCATGATAGGCTGGAAAGACCACCAGCTCTGATACCACTATAATATATTAAATGATGGAAGTCACCTAAGGGAAAATTCCCTACGGAAAGTACTCGACGGTAGTGTACCTAAAAACAATGCACCCAAGGGAAAATACTTGACGATAATGTACCTAAGGTAAAGTACCCAACGGTAATGTGCTAGATGACAATGTACCTGACGATAATGTACCTGAGGGCAAGTACTTGATGATAATGTTTTTTGAGGGAAAATACCCGATGATAATGTACCCAAGGGAAAATAATTGATGAAAATGCGGGTAGTATGCCCAACAACAATGCAAGTGATGTGCCCAATGGTAACATTGGTGATGTTCTCGATGGAAACACAAATGATGTGCCTGAAAAAAATGTGGGAGATGTGCCCAATGACAATGCAAGTGATGTTCTCAACAAAAATGTGGGTGATTTTCCTGATGGAAATGCGAGAGATGTGTCTAATGACAATGTTGGAGATGTACGTGACAATAACGCAAGTAATGTACCCAATGACACTCGACACCCTTTGACACTTGGCACCCTTCGGCCCCTTTTGGTGCTAGACACCCTTGTACACGTGATACCCTTCGATACTCAACACCCTTTGACTCCCTTTAGAACCCTATGACACTCTTAATTGATAATGTATTATTCTTGATGAATAAAGTGTTAGCAAAGAGCTCCAACCATCAACCAAAATGAATCACTAAGAACAAAGAATTTATATTTTTAGATCATATATCTCACAATACATAATAATATCTTCAAGTTAAGACTTTACAAAGTTGAACAATCATGTACAAGTGAAATATTCTAATCAATATCTCCAACGATAGGCTAGGGTGGCTGCTAACCACAAAAACTACAATTACAGACTAGGGAGGGTCTTGCACCTCCGAAAATGTGACAAGGACTCAATTCCGAATGGAATCGTAAATACACAAGAAAAGATAACTCCATGATGATTACCTAAAATTCCAAGCACAACCTTATAAATTTCTCTAAGAAGTTTCCTGAAGGGTTACAAATAGGTCAACATACTTTATTTATTATTTTATTATTTTGGCCCCCTTTAATTTTATAACTAGATTAATTAATTAAAGAAGTCCTTTATAATATTATTTAAATTTTGGGACCACTTAATTAATTAATTAATTATGTAATTTTACTAAAATTGGGGACATTACACATCCACCAAACTCATCCATATTGGGAGGTTAGGAAAAGTCCTTCTCAACCATCACCAGATGTTTTAATTGCCATATATTCACAGCATGTTGGTTCTAGACCGCCCTGGTTAAAGTTTTGTGAGGTGAAGGCCACATATGATCTCAACGTTAAGATATCCCCGAACTTCAAGAAGATTCCAAAGGGAGAGGGTTGGTTAGAAGATAAAATTGTTGCTTTCTAGATTTATAGACAAGAGACCAAACAATCCTATGTCCCTTATAATAACATTGATTATGATTCAATATTTTAAGAGAAATGGGGAGCTGATCACAAGGAATCTTTTGGTTATGAAGGGTCAGAATAGGAAGAGTTAGCCCCCTGTGTTACTAATCATCCTCAAGGGAAACAAGCAGAACTAGTACAACAAGTGAAGAAACCTGTAGAGGCTAAAGTGCCTCAAAGGATATAGGAGACATATTAGGATACCAAAGCATCAAAGGGAAAAAAATATTTGAGATTGTTTGTCAATAAAATATGGTCTAGGAAAAGAACATGCCAAAATATCGACTCGCCTCCTATGAAGAAAAGTAGAAAGACACACATAATCAATATACAAGAGTCAAAGGAAGAAGAGGAGGAGGAACCAGTCTCAACTGCAATTCAAGAAAGCACTACACCACCAATGGTTCCTCAAGTAAGTTTATCTCTCGTACTTCTCACTTCCACTCAATATGTCATTTTCTCCCCCTTGTGTGCTAAATCTATTTCTGCATTTTCCCCTTTCAGTCTAAGTTCCCCAATGCCAATTACCCCTAGTACTTATTCAGAGTCAACCTTAGTAACAATCCCTTTAGTCCCTCCTCCAAGGTATCCATTTTTTGGGAAAGAAGTATTGGAGTTGATGAAAACTATCAACCCTACAACTCCCAAGAATCACCTCCATGCAAACACCTGTCACAGAAAGAGAAAAGCAAAAGCTATGGAGACCAAAAACAACATATCTGTGAAAGAGGAAACATCCTCAATTGATTCAATAATAATGGAATAGAATTACAAAATATAAAGAGATCAATCCTTATAAAGGAGATCAAACACCAAATGGTGGAGAAACCTAGGTTGCATGAATAATTAATAAAAGAATTAATTATTATATGCCTAAAGTTTATCTTAAGTGAGCTAGAAATAAAAAGTGATTTAATAATTAAATCAATAATTATTTAATTAATAAGTGAAAATATCTTTTTACTCTAACACCCCCCCTTAAGATAAACTTAGGGAGAAGCTAAAAACCTAGAAATAGGTACTAAAAGCAGGAAAATGGGTCTCGACAACAAGGCATGATCAGGTACTCAAGTACAAAAACATATCTATAAAGAGGAGAAAAAAGGAGAAAACCCAGTGGGAAAAACCCCTCTGCAAAAAGAGATGAAGACTAGTGAAGGAGTGAAGAAGCCTCCAAACTAGAGAATATTCTAGAAGATAGGAACAAATGAAGAACAAGATGAACATCACTGAAGCATAAAGCTACAAACACTATCAAAGAATAACTGCTAGAACCTCCACTGTAAAAGAACATGATCAGGTAGAGAAGACTGTAAACAAAGTCTGAAGAGATTATCAATTGAAGATGGAAAGATGCCTCCAAAATAGGAATGAAAGAGTGTCCATATGGTAAATGATCCATCTCACTGAAGTGCATAGGTACTCAGCCACTGCATCCGCCTAGTACGTAGGAAAAAATACTAAATATATAGATCACTCCATAGAACCAAGGAAGCATTAGAACCAATAGGAGATACCCCCCATAATGATGAGCAGGGAGAGGCATGATAGGTACACTGAATCAGACTGCCACAAATAACTGCATGATGAAGAACGTACAAACACATATAAAGGATGGAGTCATGGAAGGATCACTCTCTTGACACACATCATGAGGATAATATCATGGAAGGAACACTCACTTAACAAAGGTAGATGAAAAAAATTCAAACAACAAACCCCCCATAGCACTTTATAATATAGTGTGAGTACAATCAAGCACAAAATGTGTAGGATCCCAACCATGCATCAGATGACACTTTATTTCAGTGCGTTTACAAAAAAATGCAATACGATAGAAATAGATGTCTACAATATCCAGGAATGACAAAAAGTTATAGAAACATGAATAACATCTAAAAATAAGTCATCCCACGCATGGAAAATGATCCCTGGACCTGAAATATCTAAGAAATCTATCAAATTGCAAAAAAAAAAAATGAATAAAAAATACTTGGAGTAGAATCTAGGTGTGATACCCATGAAATAAGATAGATCACTTAACCATCTTTCCAATGCCATGCGAAAATTGAAAAGCAGAGTCCAGATGAGCAAGATATGGCTCCCGAAGTGCAAATAATAACCCTAACTTTGACTAGAAAAACCCTACAAAATAGAAATATCAGGAAATATAACCTCCATATTTGGATAGAGCTTGGAAAGAACTTTCTGACGATATAAGATAGGTCAAAATCTGATATCGTATGCGCAAGATATGAGCAAAAAACCACAAGGTGCTCATTATGAAAAAAAGGGCAAGCTATATGATGGGTTGGTGGCTGTCAAATTTAACCTAGATCTCATACATGTTGTTGCTGACATCAGTGGCATGGAAAGTGAGGTGGCATCAAAACCAAGGTGGATTTTTTTCCTCAAAAAGCATGTCAAGGGCATGCATGCAAAAAAGAGGGCCCAGATTTCAATTGTGCCCAAATTGGATGTTCCCTAAATGAAAATAGGGGTTTTGAGGCCTTTTGAATGCAGCCGTGATGTTAGTTTTTGCCCAATCTACTCTGAAAATAACTCCCCCCCAAATCCACCAAAATCTGAGACAAAAACCTCTTGAAAATACAGATATGAAGAACAAAACCAAATCTCTCATGAAGAGAATAGGGGCATGAAGATCTGGAGCTCTGATACCATATTGGAGTTGATGAAAAACTATCAACCCTACATCTCCCAAGATCACCTACATTCAAACACCTATCAAAGAAAGAGAGAGGTAATAGCTATGGAAGCCAGAAACAACAGATCTGTGAAAGAGGAAACATCCTCAATTGATTCAATAATAATGGAATGGAATTACAAAATACAAAGAGATCAATCCTTATAAAGGAGATCAAACACCAAAAGGTGAATAAACCTAGGTTGCATGAATAATTAATAAAAGAATTAATTATTATATGCCTAAAGTTTAGCTTAAGTGAACTAGACATAAAAAGTGACTTAATAATTAAATCAATAATGATTTAATTAATAAGTGAAAATACATTTTTACTCTAACAAGAAGGTATTCCCCATAATGTTTAAGAAATCAATTTCAGTACAACTAAGCAAGCTAGAATGGTCAGAGCACAAAAATCAAGGAAAAGGAAAAATTATCCCAACAATTACACACCAAAGAGAAAGAGTTGTCTAAATTCAAGAAATCCTTGGATAATACCACAAAAATATTGCATGAAAAATAAAATATAGTGGACAAAGAGAAAAAGGAGTTCGCTTGACGGTTCTCTAAAATTACAAGATCAATTCAATGTGTCAGAGAAGGAGCGAGAATATCTAAAAGATGATTTGCATGAACGGTCCAGACAATTGGTTCATAAGGAAAATTAGCTTGTAACTAACATAGCTCAACAAACAAATTTAGAACGAGACCTGAGAGTTAAGAAAATGAAATTCTAGGCTGAACTCTAGAGTTTGAAGGATGCACTAGCACTAGAGCAAGAGAATTCATAGAATGCATTGGATTCCATAAGAGCCAGAGAGAAGGAATTGGTAGAATGCCAACAAGAATGATTGAATGTGCAATCACACCTTATCCAGTTGGAAGAAGCTGTAAAAGATATGGATAACCAAATAAGTCAAATGCAATTTCCTATCATGACCCCTACCTCAGTAAGTTGTACGTTGTTTATGTAGCATCTTTATATTTCCTTCTAGGACAGGATTGAGGCATCCACAATAGGCTTGATGCTAGTTTTCAAGTTTGTGGCCTATGCTAGAAAATTAAGTGTTGAAGTTGAAACTTCACTAGAGACGACCCAACAAGAAATATCTTCTAAAGTTGCAGAAGTGAATAATTTAATTGATAAGTTATATGAAACAGATGATGGCACTCTAACATTGGTTGGTATAATAACAAAAGGTTTGCAACAATAAAGGTTGAAGAGTTCATCAAATGTGGTGAAGCAATTACATAGGCTAGGGATTGCCTAGAAAGGATAAGGTCATCCATCACACTAAAGATATGCAAGTTGATGGGTTCATACAGGTCAACCTACCATCACCCTTCAGGGAAGATGGATCATTGTTAAGCGAGGAAAAGGTCAAATAGGTTATGGAAAAAAATGTCAAGATCACTCTTAAGAAAAAATCCTAGGACCTGACCCCAAGGCCACTTACGTCAGAGAAATTCTAGACCCCTTGGCTTTCCTTCAGTTTATCCTATATACAACAAGAGGCAACTTGATTAGTTTCACTTTCTATGAGAATATCTTGCTCTATAATGCCTTCTTGGATTTTCTGCTCCACAGTTTTCCGACTGACGAAGAATGGAATCTTCTGCAGTCTGCCCTAGCCATGCTCTAATTTTTTTTAAAAAGATTTAATCTCCTCCTTTTTGCAGGTGCCAGAGTTTTTGGGTTCAGACCTTGCAGGCAAGTTCCATAGGAGTCACCAATATTGTATACGTCTATACAGACAACCCCAAATTTCATGCAAAATTCATGTGAAAGATTTCTTTTTGGTTTGGATAGTCACATTGGCATGAACTCCTTTTGATCTTTTGGTCATGCTATTTTATTCGCCGAGGACACATGTCATGTCTGCGGATCTTTGAAGACAATAGTGTGTTTTTTTCTTGTTAGAAACCCAATTGTTACAACATGTGTCAGGGACTGCCTCTAAGAAAACTTTTTTTATTGTCCATTGATTGTGCCTAACAATTTTTCATTCTTATGGACATGTGTCTATTGAAGCGGTATACACTAACCTTTCTGAAGTTGGGGAGGTAGATGGTTTTCATTATCATATGGATGAATATGATGTGAAAATTGCAGAGAATCTTGTTGTTGATGATGAGATTTTTGTTGAGGTGGAAGAGTTACCTTTGTCTAAGGGTATTGTTGAGGATATTAGTATTGATGACCTTGTTGATAGGGTTTGCATTTTTTATGTTGATCATGTTATTGTGCATGAGGAGTTACAGACTGGGTATGTTGTTACTTGTGTTGTTGAGTTGAAAAATGATGTAGAGGTAGCTGATGGCGAGTTTGAGCATCTTGAGTTCCTTGTTGCTGACAAGGATATGTTATGTAATGAGTTGCATGATTTGTCTATGAAGGAGAGTGAAGATCTGATGCATTGTGCTGAGGATACTGATCAATTTACTCCTATTGGGAGGTGTGTTGACTAGTTGGTTGCAATGTAGTGGAAGAAAAGGTTTCTTGTGGGCAAATTCATGTTCTTGACCTTGAGGATTGGGGAACCCATGGTTAAGATGAAGTGTTTGAGCTCTGATTTTCTTGTGGAGTCTAAGTGTGAGACAAAATTTTGGATTTACCCTGGGTGTCTAATGCAGGAGCTTCTTAGGTCCTTGGTAATCTTGCATCATCCAAAAATAATCGGTGTTCTGGTGGACTCTTGTTACCAGTTTTTATGTTTGTTGTTGTTCTTGGTCACCGATTGGGTGATTGTTGGCTCGATGGAGTTATGTGGATCCTCAGAAGGTGTAGTCATGATATTTTGTTCATGGGGTCATTAGGAATATTTTCCTATGATATAAACTTGTTTGGAGTTACCATGCTTGAGTTATGTCGCATTCTATGACTAGATGTTGGAAGGAGTTTCTGGTTCCAGGCAGTTTTCTAAGATTTAGTGAGCGGTCGATTTGTAGAGATGTTGGGAAGGAGTGGTCAAAAGACTTTGTTCCTTATTGATCAGATATGGTATGTATATGATACTACTTCTTTTGGTGGATTAGTTTGTGAGATAGTGTTGATTCTTTATCAGTTGTTGTTTTTCTTCATGATACTGGTTCTTGGAGCTAACCAATTGATTAATCGAGGTTGCATTCATTGTTCTGATCGTTCGTGATGAATGATGTGATTTCCTATGTGGATCTATGTGTGGCTGACTTGATTTGTTGGATATTTCCTTGATAAATTAATTAAATGTTGTATTTAATTTGGTTTAAGGTTGACTGGGTCTAACACATTTCTTGGGATATGTAAATTTGGTTGAGGCCGACCTATTTTTGTTTGTGTATAAATTTAGGGCTTGCGATCATTTGGGGAGGAGGAAATAAGAAGGAAGAAGTCTGAAGAAGGGATCAATAGTAGAGAAACTGCTAGAGGATAGCTCTAAGACTTAGGAAGATCTGGAATAGGTCTGAGTTGGGGTTTTGTTGTTAGGTTTTCTTTGTACTTGGCCTAAACTGGGAAGGGCTTATAGCCCAACATGTATAAAGAAATTCTAATTAATAAAACTTGTTGTTTGGATGCAATTCATGCTATTGTTGATTGTATCTTGTTGATTTCAATTGTGTTGATAACTGCAACAAGGTTTTGACATCTCCTTTGGGGACTCTTTGTCCTTGACTGCATCAATTTTTCATGATGTGCTTCTTTGTTATGATTAATGATGCCTTCGTCCAAAAGGCCTCTTTCAATATTTGGTCCCTTTTCACATTTATCCTTATAGGTATGAATGTAATTTAACCAAATGTGATGGGCCATCTTAGGATACAAACTGTTAATGAATATCTTATCCATATGTTTCCTTGGTGGTTTATATGGTAGTTGAGTGGATAGGGTCTTCCACCTTTATAGGTAGCCAACAATGATTTTTCCACCCTTGTATTTAGTATTGAAAAGATAGAGGAGGGTAAGTTCACTCTCTACAGTGTGTGAATATTGCAACACAAATGTCTCAGATAGCTCTATAGATGTATTCACAGTACCATATGGGATCTTGTAGAATCACTCTAAAGATGAGCCCCCTAGAATTTTTGGGAAGAGGTGCATTAGATAATTATCATTGTACACAACCTCTTGAAAAGCCATGTAAAATTCCTTTTACATGGTTGATTGGATCACCCTTTCACCTATATTTATCAAACTTGGGAGTCTCAAAGTGCTTGTGAAAGGGGAATTTTTTGATAGATCTATTGAATGAGTAGGGGAATACCTCTTTGAATTTGAAGGTGTTAGTCTCTATCTTGGTGCATATCTCCTTAAGAGAATTTTAAATCTCTTCCCACCTAGGGTTAGCTGGTTGAGGAGAGGAAAATACAATGACGTTGATTCCTGGTATGAGGTATGGATTAGATGGTGGTGGAGGATAAGTGGGGATCTGATATGGATGCAAGGCATCTTGGTAAGAGGGTGGAGAAACAGAATATCCCCCCGCGATGGTTGTTGTAAAGGATGTTGTTGGGGGGTGTGGATGTTGCTAGTAGAATGTTGGTTATTATGCAGGTGGGTAGCATATGTTTGGCCCGTACAGGGTTGATACATGGAGGTTTCGCCAAAAGGCATATATGTGCCTTGGGTGTTCAGGGGTGCAAAATGGGGAGAAAAATAGTTTACATAGGTGGATTCAGGGTTGGTGTGTGAAATAGGCTATTGTGGGGGTGTCACTACTGGGGTGGTGGTATAAGTAGGCATAACCAAATAGTTGACATATGGAGGAGCAGATACAACTTGTTGCTGAGGTTGAGTTGGTGGAACCATGAATTACGTAGCATGTTGATAAGTGAAGGGGTTGGTGATGTGTCATTGGGTGGGAACTCCAAGGGCTTTTAGCGCGGCTTTCAATGAGTTCCAAGTGGATGATGAAGCTACTTGCATGGCTTGAGGGCCTTATGTGGTTTTCTAGAGGGATGATGGTGGAGTGGTGAATAGAACTTGTTGTGGTTGGGAAATGGGAGAATTTTTTTAGAGAACTAATGGTGATGTGGTGATTGTAAGCATGATGGGTTGGTTTCTTGGGATAGTGAGTGACATCCCTATAGTGAATTATGGTTGTTGTATTAGTGAATTAGAACTAATACACACAATTTAGCCATATGTATGTGATCACTATAAAAATTTCTACACAAGGTTTGGAATGTTTTCATGTGAGTCAAGGGACCACCTTTTTCATTATATGTCTCCAAGTGAGGTATTACCATGTATTGCGGGATAGTGACACAAATGATATCTTGGTAAAAAGGACTAGCAATGTCACAAGTGGAATATTAAATTTGGATTCGTTTATGGAGGCAAGTTTTTGTAAGGATGACACACTTTAGGCAAGGTTATTAATGGTGGCTTTAGTGGATATGTTGGTATTGGAAATGTGTGAAAGTGAAGGATGTCAAATATTATGGAAAATAGATGGAGGTGGTAAATTATGGTATTTAGGCATAGGTGAAGGTTTTTAAATACATGGAACACTCATAGGACGAGAGATGATAGGATTAGGAATACTTCCAAGACTAACATGTGTAGGATTGATATTTTGAATAGATGTATTCATGATAGATGGAGTATATGTAGGCACATTAGGTAAGGATTTTGGAATAGTATAATTATATACATGGTTATTAGGATTAGAAATATTAAGATCTCGAGCATAAATTTTCACAGTTGAGATTGTCATCAATAAGATGGGATATGTCATGCAATAAATCAATACCATGTTCATCATTGTGAATTAATTTCCTCAATCCTTATACTAAGGGGATTGCCTCACTATTAGAATCCTCTTGACCTAATCATTGCTCAATATTTTCAAAATCATGGAAAATATTTTTCACTTGGGTAGGAGATGCTCTTAAGGATTCATCCTCATCATGAGAAAAATTGGAAGAGGAATACTCAACAATACTAGGTATTTCATTAGAATTCATAGTGGTATCATCTACATTCCTTTCCCATGAACGTTGAGAATGACCTTTCCCATGTTTTGATTGTTAGGGCCTTTAATTTTTTAAATTTAAAAGTGTTATGGTGTTCGGGCTTCAAATTCCTTGGTAAATTTGGCCCTTTATGTATTGTCAAGTGGTTGCAAGCATGAAGTCATGTTGTTAGTTAAGGGCATGAGTGTGCGAGCAAACAAATATGTTAGCCTTGCCATGTAGTCATGGGCTCTATCACAGTTAGTTCTTTCATATTATGATTATGCGCGTGAAGAGAATGTTATGTTTTTATCGAGTCACAAGTGGCTGGCGGTTAAGGTCTTTTATCCCGCGAGTGTGCGACATGGTTTAGTATAAGGACTAGGTGGTCTCATCACTCACTCGCTGTGTTAAATAACCCGTAGAATTTGAGCTGCGAGTGGGCGATGGTTATATTTGCAGTTATCTTTATGGTTATCACGTACTCATGGAGGTCAAGGTCAAGTTAAGGTTTATGTTGTGAGCTCATGACTAAGATGTGTTTGGATGAAGATGAACAACTATCACTTGCTTGTGGATAATAAAGGAATATTTCATATGTTGTTGCAAGGGTGTGACTAAAAGGTTTAACAAGATGGATGATCCTTGCTTACTCGCAGGATGATCAGAGAATTGAATAAAGGAGCTACAAGTGCACGATTAGAGAGAAAAGCTGGCATTATCGCTAGCTTGCAAGGAAACAAAAATTTCATGAGTTATGTTGTGAACCCACAACGGGTTGCCATGTGTCCAAGTTTTGTAAAATTTGACTAATGCTCAAAAATAAAAATGTATACTTGGTTCTCGCAACTACACTCAAAGATGGAATTAATTGCAAACTAGTTGCAATCACCAATGGTCATCCTAGCAAGTGAGAGCAATATTGGTGGACTTGACAATAATTTTGTTGGAATTTTTGGAATAACTTAGGAAAGTTATGTACTAAGAGGGGAGGGGTGAATCAGTACACTTAAAACTTTTAACCATACACACTGATCAATTACCGAGTTGAATACATTGCATAAAATGAACATAAACTAAATAACTCAAATCATAAAATATGCAACACATAACACATATATTTTGGTCATGCATAAATCCTTTGTTAGAGGAAAAAAATATGATGGGGATGACACCTACAATCCTTCACTACTGCACTATAAAGGTTGCTCAGTTAGAGATACAATGTTAGCTACTTCTGGTAGCTTACCTTCTTAGGAGTAATATACTCGATTAAGAGTACAAAAGAATTATTTAATCTACCTTGTTAGGGGATTTTGACAATCTCTAATATGAGAGATTTACCTAGTTAAAGGATTTATAAAATATAAAGACCTGTTAGGAACTACCCACGAGTGGGATTTTTACTTCTCTGATTACAAAAAAAATTCAATACAAAATGTTTGATAGAAATGCATCAATCAAATGTTATCCAGACTCATTGTGCTCTATAAATCTGTGACCTTGTTCTAGACTCGGTAGCTTAGTATCATAATCTTTGCTTCATTCTACATACCTCTCCTTTTCTTCTACTTTCATCAACTTTATCAACTCTTTAACTTCAGTAACAACAACATCATCATCGACATCAACAACAACATCAAATTGTTCATTATTTCAATCAGAACTCTTATATAATTTTCAGGCGATTAACTAGATCTAGGGCATCATGAATCAATAGTGGAGATTAAGTGGTTAAACTTAGGTTACATCTCTAATGTTGTATTCCTTCTGAAACTTCATTGGTGGATCTGCCTCGTGATCATGTTCAATCATGTGTTTGGAATCCCAATGATTCACCTAACTTTTATCTTTAATTTTGTACAACATTTCATGCTCGGTGTCTAGATACAATGTATCTAAATTTAAATAAAATCTCAGCTCTGGAATACTTGGTAACATGCTTGTGCTTACTCGGTAACTCTGTTCTCTCTTCTCGGTGTCTATGAGTGCTCAGTAATTGTCTTTGCACAACTTGGTATATGTAGCTTATGGTGCTTGATAACAACACAGTGCTCGGTGGCTATCTCGGTTGCCTTTACTGCCTGTGTCTCCTTCATTGTATGGCTTCCTTCCTTTGGTTACATTCACCAATATATGACTTTTCAGAAAACTAATGACAACAAAATCTCTTTAGTGAAAGGAAACTAAGTGTGTAGAAAATAGTTCCCTACGCTAAACTCCCGAGAAGAGGATCAAGCAAATTCAAATTTAACCCTTAGCAATTATAGAATGATAATACAATAATATGCATACATAGAAAAATGAGAATGACACAATGATTTACCCTGGGGAAAACCTTTCGGTAAAAAACTGCATCACTCCAAAACCTGCACAATGTATTAATCAAAATTAATACTGTTCACAATACACTTGCAATGCAAGTTCTTTCAAGAGATAATCGACACTTGAAGACAAATTAGGCAGCATAAAAACATTCCAACAATACACTAACTTCTCTCAGATTTGCAACCCTAAAAAATGCTTATATCATGCGCTTCACTTTTTAGGGCAACTTCCAAAGGCAGCCGTATTAGGGTTTTACCATTCTCTGAGAAAATAGGAACCCAAAATTTTTTGAACCCCACAATTGCAAAAGAGTGTACAGTACTCAACTGATTAGGTGCCACATGTCTTTCACGTCTTCACCCATCATCAAAAATGCCACAATTAGCTCTTACAAATATTAATGACCGTCATAGGAATCCATCATAAATGTTTTAGTCATGATTACCTTACACATTGTCCAAAGTGTCAACATTTGGAAAATATCAAATGTAAGGAAATATACAAGGTTGAGACACCTTATTCCTAACATTTAGGAGTAACAATCTCCCCCTTTGACATTAGTTTGGCATTTTGTTAAAAACTTCAAAGTCATCAAAATTCTCAAAACTTCAAAAAAACTTATGACTCCCCCTTTGATAAGTCTCCTCAAAATTTTACTACTTGTATCTCCCTTATGTAAACATACATATCTATATCCATATATATCTTCTTTACATAATTATCCTTCTATACCCCCCTTGTTACATAACTGTCCATATATATCCCCATTTTTAAATATCTATTTATATATCGAACTATCCTTATATATCTCCCCTTTTTTACAAACATGCCAAAATAATACTTACTTATTATTATCTTTCAAAGATCTATCTGATAAAAAAGGTATTTAAACTTAGTCTTGGCATTGGCTAGGGATTTTTCCCATGTATCCTTCAGTGTTTGAATAACAACAATCTGCGTAGCAACGTCAACTGCCAAACTAGTAATAGTATCCAATGAACTGCAATCAGGAGAAGCAACTAAATCTTTGGCTTTCTTCAAATTAGTAAGCATTGACTCCAAGAAGAGTTTCTTGCAGCTAAAGGAGTTCCATCCTTAGTGTATATTCTTCATTTATTATCTCTTGTTGTCTTCCCATTAACTGTTTAACCTTTGAGTGATAGGCCTGTAGAGATCCACGCTCGGTTGATATGTTTTTTAGCTACTCGGTCAACGTTAGTGAATAGTGAAATGGAACAGAATTGATGCAATAATAAAAGAATATCAGACAAATTTTTATCCATGTCGATGCATGCTTCAAAAAGAGATACCTTGTCAAGTGTAATGTTCTTCAAAATCTCTTCTAACAGTTTTTGTTCCATGCTCTTCTAATGAATTTTCATCATGTCATTGATTATGTTTTTGTTCAGTTCTTGCACATGTTGAATTAGATCTACTACTTGATTAAGAATACTTGCCTCCTCATTTATAGTAACATCTAGCACAATCTCCTATAGTACTTCTTTGACATCTTCCAATACAATGTTTTCTTTCTTCTTCTGAAAAGATTTATTTTGGATGGCCTTAGGTCTCACCAATTTTGCATACTCTTTCATTTCATCAGGGTCCATAATAGATAGATCAAGTTGAGGTAACATAATTGGTTGACTCATATCTACATTTTTTCTCTTCTTTAATTTCTTCTTCTTTGCTATCATACTATCACTAGTAGACAATTTTAATGCATCATATGTGGTCTCTGTAACATAAAGTACACTTTAATCTTTCATTTCTATTTGCTTATCTTTGCCTTTAGTTACCGGTGACTCCTCTTTCTTTTCCTCTTACTTTTCTTCATTCTTCTCTTCTGTCTTCTATGTTTTCCTTTCTTCTATGTTTTCTTATGTCTTCTCATTTTCCTATCTATCCCTGGTCTTGTCCTTTCCTTAATCCTTTGCAAGCTCACTGAATTTCTCTTGTTTTAGTGTGGGGTTCTCGGTAGAAGGTGCCTCGTTGTTCTGTTCTGTGTTGGGCTCAATAGCTTTAGACCTCTTGGTTTCTCCTTGTTGTTTTTCCTTAGGCGAATCGGTGCCTTTCTTTTTAGTATCAGTTGCAACATAAGACATTCCAATATCAACATCTAAATACTCGTTGACATTTTCTAGAACTTCCTCTAATAGTTTTGCATCAACAAAATCAATAGTATCCATTTGTTTAGTCTCTATTTCCTTTTCTATCATTACATCTTCATCTTCAAAAATTTCAGTAGTAGGGTCCTTCTCTGTAATATCTTCAATCAATATTTCAACTTTATCCAATGTAAGATCAATAGGATTGTCCTTACCTTTCTCTTCGGTATCTTGATCGTTTCCTGTCTCATCTTCCATGTATATAGAGAGAGAATTTTTCTCCATTGGTCATTGGTCTCATTTTGTACTTTCTCTAACTCTCCAAGCATGATCCTTAATGATCTATCTTTAATAAGAAAATGATTAGAGTCAGTTTTCATTGTCTCATCTGTCTCAGTTATAGACATACTGGGTTGAGCTAGAATTAGGGATCTTTCCCTCATTTGTTTCTCAATGTTCAATGCATATTTCCATCTAGCATCAATTTTTCTATATAATTCAGCAGGTAGATGGTTAACAACTTCAGTCAGTGCAAGTTTAAACTTGTGCAAGGTGAAAACAACTACCTCTTCGATTTTGGTTTTATCTTCTTCATTCTGGTTGTTATACTTCATGTATCTAACTCCTGCAACTCCTCCATTCTTCTTAAGTAATTCAAGTGACTCATCTAGAGTCATTTTCAATTGACCGGAGCTTATATTTTTATGTTTTCTTAAGTCTTTAGTGTCGGTCTCAATGTTTTCATCTAAATTCAGTTTCCTCCTTGTTTGAATTGTAGCTTTCTTACTTCTCACATATGTTTTACCTTTTGGTTCTTCATTTGATTTCCTTTTTTCTCTTGGTGTAGCTGTGGACGTTGTGTTTGGTCTGGTAGAATTAGTAATTGGTGATGCCTTCATTTCTAGTGTCTCTTTTCCTTTAGTGTCAGGGGTTCCATCCTCATCTATTTCTTCATCAACTCCGATGTCCTTTGACAATTTCTCAATCATTTTATTTGTCCTCCTTTTGGATTTAGGTATTAAGATTTCTTGTTTTCTCTTTTCTTTGACCTCTTCATAAGTGCCATATCATTGGGATCTTTTTCAACAAGCTTGCTAACATAGCCTCAATTTTTTGTGATGCATTTTCTATGTCCATCTCATATCCCATAGGCTGTATCCAGATACTTCTTGGCTCAACTACCTTGATAATACATGTGTCAGTGTCCACTTCAAAACATATAGTGTCATGATATTTTTCAACCAACTGGGGTGATATCATGTACTTCTTATGCATCTTAGCTTGAAACTTAAGGGAGTGATCATTCATTATCATATCAAGATTTTCACCTAGACTCGAGATGTAATAATTTATTTGATATATGATAGGCTTCTTAGTGCTCCATGTAACATTACCAATAGATGGGAACAAATTCATAAAATAGAAAAATATACATACTAGTAACGATCCAAACTTCAAAGTGTTTATGTTTTCTTTCCTTATGGTATTCATATTATCTTCCAATTGCTTCAACAAAATCTCACAAATTTCAATCTGCATTTTCTTCTTCACAATCTTGTAGGCCAAATCTATAGCTCCACATGGTACGCTGTCAACTCTTAAAGATTGAAACACTTGGTTGGATATGAAATTACATGCAAATTTCAATTCAGGGTCTTGAATAGTAGAAGTTTTCAGACCTCTCCTATCCCAATTGCCTTGTTCAATTCACTCAATTTGTTCTTCTCAATTTTCCTTATAGCCTTTAGCTTATCTCCAATCGGGTAACCAGTTACAATGTGTAAAACATCTTTTGTTATCTTCACTAGTTGGTCAAGCCACATAAATTGGTCATGGAATCGTCTAAGAACCATTCTTATCCACTCTGTTTTAAAAACTTTTGGAGTATGAAGGGCATGAGTAAAACCCTTTGTCTCTAGATGAACATAGTCATCCTTTATTTTTTTTCTTGCACACAATTTCTAAAATGACGCATCAATCTCAGATATGCATATCCTTCAATCTTTTAATGAATGAATGCTCGCACAACTTTGATCAATATAAACCTTGGTGGAATTGATGTTAGATCTCCCATCTTATCAGGTTTTTCTTCTATCATTGGAAGTAACTTATACTTGGGGTTCATGGGTTCAACAATCTCAACTATAACTAGATTCTTGAGCTTAGGTGTAATACTTTCCAATTTTTCTGCTAGATTCACTTAGGGCTTCACTTTTCTTAACTATAAGGTTGCACAAACAAAACTAGGGAAATGCCAAATGATATTCAAATGTGTTCAATTGATCTTACAATAGATTGAAATAATTTAGGAATACCTTGTGAGTTTCTTGAATTTTCTTGAAGATTCAGTTATGCAATTTTGATCATGATGCTCTCGAAAATGATAAGTGATAATAATAGACAACAAGGTCTATTTATAGCTTTCTCTAGGTTTAGGGTTTCCAACAGTCATAAAGTAATAATTAATTCTTTATCGATTACCTTTACTATTTCCTCTGACTGAATGATGTAAATCATGAATTCAACAATATGTATCTGAATGCATTTAAGTATGATAATATGGATCTCTTCACATATACTAGGTGTAATATCTAAATTTGGCTCATAAAGAATTTCTTAAGTAAGATTTGCATAATGAGATAAGAAAGAGATCCTAAGGCCAATTTTATTTTATTACACTTAATTATCATGATAAAAAGGATGGAAAGGAGTATGTAAAGAATAGTGGGATAAGATACCTACCTCATAATATAGAAGATCTGGAAAAACTCATTTTTTGAAGCCTATATTGAGTTTCTGGAAAATATGAAGTATGATCTAGAACCGGAACATAGACACGAACAAAACCCAGAAATATTTTTCCGTTTTGACCCCGTCTTATGAAAAAGGTTGACTTTGACCCACAAATGTCATCCCTGACCCAATAATGTCAACCCTGACCTACACAGTGTCGACAGAAAATCTATTTGCGGATCTTGGTAGTACGCTGAAAAGGGTATCCAAATCTGGTCTCAAATCTGTTGTTCTGCACATGTAACTCCCAAAAATAGCACCTGCAAATATCTAAAAAGAGGGGTTTTGGGGTGGCTATATAGGGTTTTTCCTTAGTCAAACCCCCATTTTGGTGATCTCCACCCCCACGAATAGCTGAATATAGAATGTATGGTGTGTGTGTATTGCTCTTTTGAAAAGAGTCTTTAAACATGCAATAACAAGATCTAATCTTCTAGATTAACAATCCTGACATAAGATGGAAATGAGAAAGCAATGCATAGATTTGAATATGAAAAAGAAATCATACCAAGCCCCCAAGGCTAAATTATTCCTATCAACTCACAATCCGTAATTGCTACCCCATGATAATGTCCTTTGAATGCTTGAATGTTGAGAATAGTAGATCTAAAGAGAGAGCCTT
>MU225870.1:665463-676605 GCA_018584345.1 Thuja plicata | reverse complement strand
TTTCTGCATTTGAAACTCAGTCAATTAAAGTCAATTAGGAGAAGAATTTGCCTAGTACAATAGGACTTCAAAGATAAGAAAATGCACCAAAATTGATTGATTATTAGGTGCCAATTTTGGGGTGTTATAGATGATAGTGGAAAAGGTAAGGAAATTGTCCCTTCACCCAATCCTAAGGACAGTGGAAAAGGAAAAGAAATAATCACTGATGATATTGATCTTGAGCAAGACATTGTGATTCCAAATTGGGATCTATCCAATCTGTCAGTAGAACAAATGGACACACTAGGGGAGATATGGAAGAAAAGAGCCACACAACAGAAGCTGCAAGAAGAGAAGAAGAGAAACAGAGTGCTGGAAGACATCAAAGGTATATTCCTAGATGCACTAGAAGTATAACTAAATGGGAGTGATTCAATTATGGACCAACTTTTAGGCATTGTCCACAAGCGAAATAAAGATTTAAATGGTCAGGAAAAACTACTGCAGAAGGCAGAAAGAAAGTTTGAGAACAAATTCCTAGAGAATGTTGCAAGAAATATTGCAATTGATCAAGTCAAGCTAAATTCTTGCATTATCTCTCTAGAGACTATAGTAAATAATGTTGCTTCATTATTTATAAAGCTAAGTGATACTTCTAATTTTACAATGGAAATTAAGACAAAGCTGACAAAGGTTGATATAGAAATGAAGGAAAGTGAAAATCAGTTGGCACTTAACCTGAGTTCTTGTTCAACACATTTTTTGAAAATTAAGTATCTGATAGACATGTAGGCTGAATTACTAAGGGAAGAAGCAAGGACAAGAGATTCTCTCACAGCCATGCAGACCCAATTCCTTCCACACATGGATGTAATGCAGACACATATAGCTCATGCTAAGACTCTTATTCATGAAAATAATTTTTCAGTTGCAGAGCTTATGATGGAGCTATCAACAGAATTACAAATAGAGTTACGCATCATGAAGGTGTTACAGGATAATTGGGACAATACTTTGTCTCAGATTTTAAAGGTACATAGTGATTTCCTATCCTATTTTGGTATTACTGTATAGATATATTTTGGCATTTGTGTCAAAAACAAGGGGGAAATGTATATAGGAAAGATGTATATAGGAAATACATGTACAAAATAAAAAAAAGAAAGTCAGTTGTAACCGATTCACAAAGATATTGTCAAAACCCGAGCAAGTACCCAAGCATATGGTAAGGGGGAGTTTTGACTCTAAGCAATTTTTTGAAAATGATAAGTGTTTTTTCACTAATGCCAAAGGGGGAGATTGATGACCTTATGGAAAGACATATTGTCAATTAGTTCCAAATCACTTAGTCATCATAGTGTTAACCGAGCCAGCAGTGTAACCCGAGCAATTACTATGTAACCCGAGCAGTGGTAGTGTCGAATGAGCACACAGTGGTAATTAGGATTACCCGAGTGATTAGAGTAGCCCGAGTACATAGAGTAGCCCAAGTGACAGAGTTTAGTATGTTTCTTGAGAGACAACATAATGGCCGAGTGCCAGTGTATTTCCATAATGGATTACTGGACCCGAGTGACAGTTTTGGGCCAACCTAGCTTATCTTGTTAGATATTAATATGGAAGATGACTTACAGTTGCATTTGGTTTGGATAAGGTATAAATATAAAGTATTTTGTCTATCCAAAATAAAGTGTATGTGAATAGATGTGTAAGAGCATGTATGTGAATATGAAGAGACGGTTTGTTTAAGAGGCTACAACAGTATAAGGAACATCATAGACTCATCCATCACAGTCAGGTGATTAGTTTACATCATTGGATATTATTCAACAATTAAAAGTTGCATTGAAGACCGTCTACTTGTTCATCCTAATAGGTGCATCAACAAAATCCTCTAACAAGGTGGACCTAACAATCCTTTATAAATCTCCTAACAGAGTTGCATTACTTGATTGTATTGTATTAAATCCTTTCACAAGGTGGACCTAACACTCTTTATTGCTCCTAACAAGGTTGGTCATCAGAAGTGGTCAATTGTAATCTTTAAAATGCTAAATTTATAGTGCAATAATAAATCTTGTTGGTACCATCCCCACCTCAGTTTTACTTTCTATTTGGAAGGTTCTGGGTAACCAAATATTGTGTCAACTATTGTGGATGTTTTATTGCTTTTCATTTCATGCATGCAATCAGATTAGATAATCTAATATTGGATTAAAAGGATTAATTTTTGTTGGTTCCTAATTCACCCCCCCTCTCAGTCACATTGAATCAACATATTTCCAATAGTAACATGCAATTTGTAGAAACATGTACATACCTTCCACAGACTAAACATGATATTCTTATATTGTAGTCCCATGGTATAGATGTACTCTATTAGTTACTTTTTATTGTCTGTCAGTTCGGTACCCATTTTTCATTTCTCCTTGGTGATCTGCATTCTTTAGAATTGTGATAGTACTTGTTACAAGTACTGCAGTATCCATCACACTTTGGCTACCTTATGTTGTTTACAGTTCTTGATCAGCATTCAAATGCTTGTTTCCCATAATTATTGCAGTTATAGAAATATCCATCAAACTTAGGTGAGCCCGGTGACTTACCTCTTTTACTTCTGCATACATTTGCAATATCTCCATGTTTCCCACAGTAGTAGAAAGCAGGCTTGGTTGAATTTGATGGGGAAGAAGTGTCATGATTGTCAGCTTGTTTAGATGATTCTCCTTTCTCAGTAGTGCTCTCACTATTGAATTCAAGTCTAGTTTTGTCTCTAGGTTGTTTTTGACCTTTTATCTATGCATCTAATGAACTCAGTTCTTTATCACTTCTCTTTACTACCTCATTGGCTTCTTTTTCTAATTTTAGTTCACTGGCCAATATTTCAACTTCACACTTCAGTGCTTGATTCTCAGATTCTTTCTCAGCTATTCTAGTCTCAGACTTTCTTTTATCTTCTTCAAATAATCTCAATGCATCTTCAACTTCTCTCATGGAGTCATGTATCTCAATCATCCTTATTATTTGTGCTTCTTGATCTTTCTTTTCTAAGTTCAGTTGCTCAGTGAGTGTCTTGTTCTTTTCCATGATTTCTACAATGGTCGATTCAACTTGATCAGTCAGACTACCTTCAAATGTTGTCTCAAGAGTATCAACATGTTCTTGTGTGGATTTTAGTTCACTACACAGCTACTTTCTCAGTCTCAAGGAATTTTCTAACATTCTTTTCAGATCTTCAATCACCTCTTGTGCATTTTCTAATTCAAACTCAAGACTATCAATCTTCTTAGATTGCTTGTAACTTTCCATAGCCATGATCTTTAGTCTCAGGTGGTTAAACCCTTCTCTCAAGAGATTAGCTCTGATACCAACTGTTGGAATTGTTGGAATAACTTAGGAAAGTTATGTACTGAGAGGGGAGGGGTGAATCAGTACCCTTAAAATTTTTAACCATACACACTGATCAATTACCGAGTTGAATACATTGCATAAAATGAACATAAAGTAAATAACTCAAATCATAAAATTTGCAACACATAACACAATTTTTTTGGTCATGTAGAAATACTTTGTTAGAGGAAAAAACTATGGTGAGGATGACACCCACAATCCTTCACTACTTCACTATAAAGGTTGCTCGGTTAGAGCTACAATGTTAGCTACTTCTGGTAGCTTACCCTGTTAGGAGTAATAGACTCGGTCAAGAGTACAAAAAACTAATTTATTCTACCTTGTTGAAGGATTTTGAAAATCTCTAATCTGAGAGATGTACCTAGTTAAAGGATTTACAAAATATAAAGATCTTTTAGGGCCTACCTATAATTAGGATTTGTACTTCTTTGATTACAACAAAATTCAATACAAAATGTCTAATATAAATGCATCAATCAAAGGCTATCCTGACTCATTGTGCTCTATAACTTTGTTACCTTGTTCTAAACTCGGTAACTTAGTATCATAAGCTCTGCTTCATTCTGCATACTTCTCCTTTTCTTCTCTTTGCATCAAATTTATCAACTCTTTAACTTTAGTAACAACAATGTCATTATCGACATCAACAACAACATCAACTTGTTCATTCTTTCAATCTAATCTCTTATATAATTTTCAGGTGTTTAATTGGATCTAGGGCATCATGAATCAATGATGGAGATTAAGTAGTTAAACTTAGGTTACATCTCCAATGTTGTTGCCTTCTGAAACTTCATTGGTGGATCTACCTTGTGACCATGTTCAATCATGTGTTTGGAATCCTAATGATTCACATAAATTTTATCTTGAATTATGTGCATCACTTCCTGCTTGGTGTCCAAATACAATGTATCTAAATTTAAATGAAATGTTGGCTCTGGAATACTTGTAACATTATTGTGCTTACTCGATAACTCTATGCTCTCTTCTTGGTGTCTATGAGTGCTCGGTAACTGTCTTTGCATGAATCAGTATATGTCGCTTGCTCGGTGCTTGATAACTACTTGGTGCTCGATGGCTATCTCGGTTGCCTTTATCGACTATGTATCCTTCATTATATGACTTCCTTCCTTTGGTTACATTCACTGATATATGACTTTGCAGAAAACTAAAGAGAAAAAAAACTATTTAGGAGTAACAAGTTTGATTTGCTATAAATTGCATGATTGTGCTCAGATTGTTTACAATTTTTTATGCTTCCTAGATATTTTGAGCACTTTAACATATATTTGTGTTCTGGTTTTGATTTGCAGACTATTTCTTAGTGTGGTGAAGGTGTGATTCTCTAAATTTCAAGATGAGTCAAGAAACTTCTAGCGGAGCTTCAAAGACCTTTGGTAAAAAAGAGGTGGTGGTAAAAAGTATGTTGATGAATTTGCAGGCTTGTTACCAGGAACTTCTATTGAAAATAATGCAAACTGGATGGAATGGAAGGAAAAATGGTACCAATGTAGTAATTATGTTACTTTAAATCACTCAGGTAATGTTCTGTTTCACTACTTCTAGAATAATAGAGTTAAATCGGTTCCCATGAGTAATCTGTGGAACTTGAACATGGCTAAGCTGATTGTGCCTGATGTATATGTTGATGTGGATTTGATAAAATAATTGGCAAAGAAGTATTGTCATGTATCTAGGGTAATTTAGAGGAATAATAAGGTTTCCCTAATAATCATAGATAGATGAAGTTTCAGAGAGGTTCTTAAGATTTCTGGTGCTATATGCATAGAAACTTATTTGGATCAGATGACCAATGACTATGAAAGGTGTGAGAAGTTGATCAAATGAAATGAAATGTCGTGGTAATTCCTAGGGTGGGTGAAAGGTTGGTTACAGGTCTTGACAACATAAATCCACCATTCTACCTCTCCTTCCATAATTACATGAAATGCACTGTTTACAGGTTATGTAAGGTCTTGGGGTTTGATGGAGACACAACAATGGCTGCTAACTTATTAATGATGGCCGTGGATATTCAGCATCCAGAGGTCAACATAGACTATGATTATGTTGGTTATGTGGTGGATTCCATACATAATGTTTGGTGGAAATTCAAAGTGGTGCTCCCACTCCTAAGTTAAAACATTACTCACATTTGATGTATTTGCTTATGTTCTATAGCAAGGAGTTCATAGACAAAGAATAGGAGTTGTATGAAACAAAATATGGATTTGAAATGCCTGTGCAAAGGTGGAATCAGGTATGGGATAGAAAATCTCCACACCCATATTTTTCTTGTTTTGAAAATTGGATTGTCACTCCAATATTAGGTATCTTGGGAGTTGATAGGGAGAGGTTATCCATTGATGTCAGAAGGCTATTAAGACCTTGGAATTTTGTTAGACAAATTGGCCAATTAGTCACAATTAGGGTGAATTTTTCTTCTTTGACCATTTTACTATCATTAGGGTTTATGGGTGCTCTCAGCCCCCACATATACTCCCTAAATTTGTTCCAATCAGAGTTGCTCTTATGGAGCTCATTTGGAAAATCACCTAGGTGGAAAAAGATTTTTTAGAAGGGCATAGGGAGGGTAAATTTGACCCTAGATTGTGGATAGCATATGATTTATCTGTAGGCAAAAAATATTTTGGTCAAATTAATAGTTTTTTGGAATAGTACAAATTGTTGAGTACAACCTCAAGATTTTGTGATCCACAAAAATTTATCAAGATAACTTTGAAAAACATGACTCCTTGGGCCACTATCAGGGATCATGAAGTTGATGATGAGGATATTGTGAGGAATCAAATGGACATGATTGATGTCCAAGAAAGAATAAGGAAATGGAAAGATCCCATGAGAGCAGAGACATAGTGGAAAGAAGAAGACCCTATATTCTTTGGTTTTCTTCCTGACAGCCCATACTTCCAAAGGGTTGAAAAGATGCTTGAATCATATGATACTTTGATGGCACAAGTGCCAAAATTTGGCAGTAAAGGTGCAAAACCTTAGGAATCCTAGGACACATAAGCCTTGCATGGAAAGAGACTCTTGGAATCAGAAGAAGAGGATGAAGAGAGTGGAGATGAAGCAAATTTTGTAAAGGAGCCACCAACTAAAAGGCAAAAGACTGAGGAAAAACCAGTAGAAATATGGCCAAAGATATGGCTACATAACATGACACTTATTTCAAAAGGATCAAAACTCAATTGTGGGAAATTCCACAAGATGAAGGACAAGATGAGATGAGGCAACTCTTAGCACAAGAATGGATGAG
The DNA here is from genome assembly GCA_018584345.1 of Thuja plicata. NCBI lineage: Eukaryota > Viridiplantae > Streptophyta > Pinopsida > Cupressales > Cupressaceae > Thuja > Thuja plicata. The sequence continues at coordinate 669,932 of MU225870.1, read as the reverse complement.
AGAATCATGATGGCTGATGAATTCATGAAAGATGATGATTTCAACAAGTCAAGTGAATTCAAAATATTTCTAATGAAATTAAAATAGAGTGATTTGAAACATAATTTGGTAAAAGAGGAAGGTGGTGAGGAGGAAAATGAAAAGACTGTAAGGACACTTTAGGAATATGACCCTGATAGTGATTTGATTACTGTTGAATAGGCAAGAATTTTGGTGCATATTAGTGGAGTTTTTCTGATGCCTGATTGGGACTTTCAAACTACATTGATTATTGATCATACTACTATGTTTAGATTAGAGTTTGAGATAAATGATACGCTAAGAGGATAAGAATTTGATCCCAAGTCAAAAACTCTAGCTATTTGGTCTCTAGCTCCTCTCACACAAAAGTCAGTGGTGCTAAATATAAGGGAAGAAAAGAAAGCTGAAAGAATGATTTTGAATTTGAAGAACACGGGTGATACAAAGATTGCTCATCTGATGACTCAAATTTCATTTATGAACCTGGCTAAAGCAGAGGAATTGTCTAAAAGATATGGGAAAACCTTTAATCACATGATTGCATTGGCTAAGAAATATGAAGAGGTCATAATAAAAAACAATGCACTAGAAGAATAGGTGGAAGAACTAAAAAAAGTAAGCAGATGAGCCCCCACAAGCAATGACAATAGACAAAGTGGATGTGTCTACAAAAAATCATGATGATACAATAGTCATTGAAGGCCAAATATGGAAATCTGAGGGAGGACAAAATGCCAATGCTATTCCTATGGTTCTTGCATTCTTGAAGCACCGAGTGGATGTTTTGAAAGAGAAAACCTCATCAATGCATTAATTATACAATTCACTCCAAGATGCAAGCAGTGTAGCTTATGAAGTTGTGGCCTTTCTTGGGCTCATGTTCAATATATGGTCCAGTAGGACCAGAGTAATGGATAGACTAAACACTGTCATGCTATACAGTGATGAATTCCCTCCCAAGATTTTAGAAACTACCAAGATGGTAGAAGAGGTAAATGCCTCTTATGCATTCTTTAATGGGAAGGATATATTGATTAGAAAAAAAATACAGTTGTTTGGAAAAGAGTGCAATGCACTAATTCCTCCAATTTATGATAGTAATAATGATTTGAAAGCACAGTCTGTGTGGGAGCAGGAATTTTATGCCATATGTAAAACAAATGATGTAAATGAACACTTGAATAAAGAGATTGATGTCGATTACTTCAACAATTTGATTGACAAATTGTTTAAGGTTGAGGTTGATGTGACCAAGTTCATTACTGATGCCAAGATGATTGTAGATGCAAGGTGGACAAAGGCCATTGTCAGGTTAGAACAAGAAAAGGATTTCAGTTAGCCCACTGATAGGGAGGTGAATAGGTGGGAGGCTATGTTGAAAAAGTGATAGGTGTCCTATGGATGCAACAACTTTCTGATCATATTGTTGCAAGTGATGACATGTAACTTATTGAATGTTTAAAGATGTTAAGTTGATCACCGACATGAAGAAAGATAATGCAAGACATTAAATCAGTTAATGGATTGTATTGTCATTGATGTTGACTTGATATAATCTAATCAGTTATAATCAAAGTGTCAAAGACTTCAGAGAATCAGAGAGAGAAAGATTATGCTTTCAGTAATGCATAAAAGACAAGCATTCACTAAGTGAATTCAAACAATAATGGCTAGTGGAACCCGACGAAAAGAGATAACCGAAAGTTAAATCACAGTGATGCTCGAGAAGAGAAAACAATGAGCATTACCAAAGAGCATAATAATAAGCATTACCGATGGCCAGAATTACAGTGTTAACCAACAAGCAGAACTTTGCAGTGAAGCCTGAAGGACAGACAACACCTACGGAGAAGCCTGAGGAGAACTGAAGTGTTAACCAAAGCTATCAAAGAGTTAAAACATTGAAGTTAACTAAAGTTCAGAAATGATAAAATATATAGATGGCATAGCTAAAAATAGACTTAACTAGTTTTTGACATTGTTTTAATCGACAAGTTAAAGCTAGAGATAAGTAAAGGATTTAAAGCTGTTTTATCCAGTTGAAAAGAATATTTCTACAAAAAAAATAGGATTTATGCTTTAAATTAGGATTGTCTAAGATTGTGGATCACGCCAAGATCAAGAAAATCAAGAAGAAAGAAACGGTGATATCATGTCTATAAAGAGACAAATTAATTCATTATGAATTAAGGGGAGTGAATGAAAAAGAGGATGTTGAAGAGAAACTGATGAAGAACAACTTCATATAGTCCCAATCAATCAAGCTAAGGAAAGAGCTAAATATTTATGTGGACACCGAGCAACAGAGCACAGCATCACCGAGAAGAAACAAAAAGTGGAGCAAAGGTATTGAAAATATATATTGATCAGAATGGTTTAATGACCTTACAATAGATCTGAAAATATGCAAGTATAAGTTGTATATGTGAATAGATCATTTATTGTTTTAGTTTAACCATTGATTCATAAAGTCTCTTAACCGAGAAGGATTTAAAGATCTTTTCTATATTGAGATACATCCCAAGGAGTATCAAAAAGTTTGATCATGAAGATAGCATGAGATGCCATATACCATTTGACAAACTACACTAGGTTTGGTCATAGAAGGTAGCATAGAGATATCCGATATCAAGTGACAAACTAATCTTTTAAATCCTCTAACAGTGTGTTTGTAACCTTTAACAGGGTTGGCTCTTCACCGAGCTCACTTTAGAAGAGTGAAAGTTTTGGGTTATCGGTCCCAAGTGGTTTTTCCCTTAACAGGGTTTCCACGTTAAAAATCCACGTGTCAATGTGTTTATGAGTCATTAATTTAGTGTTTTGCATTACATATAACTAATCTGGATTGATCGGTATACACTAAGCAATTTACTATTTTTCGGTAAATGAAAGACTGTTATTCAATAAACACAAAGAATAAGGTTTAAAATATAACTCTGAGTAGTAGTTATTTGATAAGTATATTTGAAGGCATACATCTTGTAGGACTGAAGGTAACTAGAGCCTTAATATTGTGGTACTAAGTTTTTGGGTTGATTAATTGGAATATATTTTAGACCACTGATTCACCCCCCCTCTCAGTTAATTCTAACAATTAGTATCAGAGCTTGTGTGCTTAGAAAGGGAGTTTAATAGCTCAAGCAAAAGATCACAAGATAAAAAAATGAGATGTGCCCAAGTTGAATAAAGACAAATTTACATCATGACAAAGCAGAATAAGACTCCACCTATAAGGTATTTGTAATGATGCTACTGTTAGAAACACTGAGAGGGGGGGGTGAATCAATGTTTATCTATTAATTATATTTCAGCCAATTAAACATATATCAAATGTGCATCCAAAGAAACATAACACATGATATGATTATGGAGAACCTTGATCAGAGGAAAACTCTGGTGGGGATTAGTACCCACAAAATATTGTACTAGGTATAATGAACCTGTTAAAGTTCCTTTTCCCTGTTAGAAGTAGTCTTTACAAATTAAGTAAAATGACCTGGTTAAAGGTCTAACCCTGTTAGGAGTCTTTTACAAAAACCCTATTAGGGGTGTATGGCTCACTTCCTAGGCTCACTTCCCAATAATATGAAGGCTACAACCCTCTGAATGTTGATATGCACTATATCAAAAATGAACTACTATAATGACACTGCTGTTTGATCAGTTTCGTGTATGCACGGATGCTCTTATTCCTTTAAAGAGATATATCATCTTATGACTTCATTATATTGTTCCTCTGTAACTTCTTCTTACATCATAATTGACACTTGTAACATATCTTTACATTACATACTTATATCTTCAAATCCGAATAGGCGCGACCCAAAACAAATCACTAGTCGGCCCATAAAACAAAAATATACAACGCTTCCAAACAAGTCAGCCTAAGCGTGTTTACTAAAACATTAATTACATTAATACAAACTTATAACTAAAGGCACTTAACCATTACATTATAAAATCATTCACGCTGATCAAAACTGTAGTCGGTTTCCATGCTCTGTTTCCTGGACTGCAGGTGTACTAATCTGCCTGTAACTTCTCCTTACTGATGTTTCGTACTCTACATGTTTGGATCTAGCATGTATATACACCATAGAGTATATACCAAATCATGCATGCTCTGGTGTGATCTCTAACACGTGCGCTGATGTGCTGATCTCTGTATGTGTCTGCCTGCTCTGATTTCAAACTTAGTCATTTTCCTTTCATGACAAAAATTAAGTATGACTTTGTTGCCATGATTGACAACACAAAATAAGTCATGCTTCCTTAGGAATTCAACTTTCCAACAATCTCCCCCTTTTTCATTTATGGCAACAAAGGAATGTGGCTAAGTTACTCAAAATGACTTCATACAAAAATGACTATATATCATAATACTTAATGATATATACATATATATTTCTCTGCATATACACATTCTATACTACTCCCCCTTTGAAATT
>MU225870.1:649537-660624 GCA_018584345.1 Thuja plicata | reverse complement strand
GTGGGGATTAGTACCCACAAAATATTGTACTAGGTATAATGAACCTGTTAAAGTTCCTTTGCCTTGTTAGAAGTAGTCTTTACAAATTAAGTACAATGACCTGGTTAAAGGTCTGACCCTGTTAGGAGTCTTTTACAAAAACCCTGTTAGGGGTATATGGCTCACTACCTAGGCTCACTTCCCAATAAGATGAAGGCTAAAACCCTCTGAATGTTGATATGCACTATATAAAAAATGAACTGTTGTAATGACATTGTTGTCTGATCAGTTCCGTGTATGTGCGGATGCTCTTATTCCTTTAAAGATCTATATCATCTTCTAACTTCATTATAATGTTCCTCTGTAACTTCTTCTTACATCATAATTGACACTTGTAACATATCTTTACATTACATACTTATATCTTCAAATCCGAATAGGCGCGACCCAAAACAAATCACTAGTTGGCCCTTAAAACAAAAATATACAATGCTTCTGAACAAGTCGGCCTAAGCGTGTTTACTACAACATTAATTACATTAATACAAACTTATAACTAAAGGCACTTAACCATTACATTATAAAATAATTTACGCTAATCAAAACTGTAGTTGGCTTCCAAGCTCTGTTTCCTGGACTGCAAGTTTACTAATCTTCTTGTAACTTCTCTGTACTGATGTTTCGTACTCTGCACATTTGGATCTAGCATGTATATACACCATAGAGTATATACCTAAGCACACATGCTCTAGTGTGATCTCTAACATGTGCGCTGATGTGTTGATCTATGTATGTGTCTGTCTGCTCTGATTTCACACTTAGTCATTTTCCTTTCATGACAGAACTTAAGTATGACTTTGTTGCCATGATTGACAACACAAAATAAGTCATGCTTCCTCAGGAAGTCAACTTTGCAACAGTTACTCAGCACCTTGATACTGAATAGGTGTTGCCTACAGGACCTCATACTCTTGAGCAATTGAGAGAAAAGCATGAGCATAATTGCATGATGATAGAACTTGCTTCCTCACTCTCCGATGTTGAGTTTGAAGATGTCAAAACTTGCACCTCTACAAAGAAAATTTGGGATAAGTTGAAGATGGTACATGGAGGAGATGCTAATGTACTAAGAGCCAAGATAGAAATCCTAAGAGGGAGGTTTGATGACCTAAGGATGAAAGAAGGAGAAAATATCACTCAATATAGCTGCAGAATCAAAGAGGTAGTCAATGTTATCTGAGGAGTTGGAGGTGTACTTGAAGAGGAGACAGTGGTAAGTAAAATCTTAAGAACCTTAATACACGTATATACTATTAGATTTTTTGTTATACAAGAAATGAGAGCAGTTGCAAACAATACATCTACTCTAGATAGTCTAATTGGTAGACTGATTTCATTTGAGATGAATAAATTTGATAATAGTGTCTTACCATCTATAGGATTTGTATTAAAATCTTCTTTGAAAATAAGTAAGTCAAGTCATAGACACACTATAAGGAATGATAGTGAAAGTGATAATGAGGATCAAGGACTTGATGAGATTGAAGCACTAAAGGCAAGAAGATTGAAGAGAGGAAAAGGTAGATACAAAGGTAAATTACCACTTGTATGTTTTAATTGTAAAGAGGTTGGACACTTTGCTGCAAGATGTCCTAATAGAAGAAGATATGACATAAGTAATGACAAAACATATGAATAGAAGTTTGACCAAGGTGATAACAGAGATTACCGAAGCAACCGACAAACTGAAAGAAGAGATACACGAGACTACAAGGACAAAGGAAAGAAAGATTGTTACCTAGATGAAAACAGAGATGATGATACTGACACCGAATCTGAAGAAGATATTGAGATGGTATTTGTAGCCATGAAGGATGATTCAGACGAAGAAGAAGAAAGGTATGTAGAAACTGCCTCTTATCTAAGGTTAGTAAGAATGATGTCTGGATCATAGATAGTGGCTTCACTCACCACATGACCGGTCATAAGAAAAAGTTTAAAACTTTTGAATACTATAATGGTGGTTCAATAAGAATGGGTAATGACACACCTTGTCCAGTTGAAGGTAAAGGAACCATAATGTTGAATAACCCGATCAAATGTGAAAATGCTTACAGGGTAAAAGGACTGAATTAGAATCTATTAAGTGTTTCACAGCTGAACAATACAGGTCAGGGAGTGGCATTTGAGAATAAGAAGGCAAAGATCTTCAATGAATTAGGAAGGTTGATCAGATTTGGTGAGCAGACAAAAGGTAACCTTTTCTATCTTGATGACATTAAAACCAATTTTTTAATGGCTAGAAATGAAGATATATGGTTGTGGCACAAAATATTGTGTCATCTGAATTTTGACAACATGATAAAGATAAGTAATACAAGAAAAGTCAGAGGCTTACCGAGCATGTCAAAGCCCGATCATATCATGTGCAAGAACTGTCAAAAAGGTAAGATGACAAAGTCTAGTTTCAAGAGTAAAGCCCATACATATAATGTAATTCTAGAATTAGTCCATACTGATCTATGTGGACCCATCATGATAAAGAGTTACTATGGAGATAGGTATTTCATTCTCTTTTTTGATGATTATTCTAGAATGATGACAGTTATGTTCTTAAAAGATAAATCAGAAGCATTCAAGATGTTTAAATGGTATAAGGCTATGGTAGAAAGAAAAAAATGATAAGAAATTAAAATGGTTAAGGTCATATAGAGGAGGGGAATTTATTTTAGATGAATTCACTAATTTATGTAATGAGCATGGAATAAAAAGATAGGTTTCTGCACCAAGAACACCACAGCAAAATGGAATTGTTGAGAGAAGAAATAGATCAATTGTTGACTATGCAAGAACATTGATGATTGAGAAAATCATCACTGAAACTTTCTGGAGGGAAGTTGTTAGTACTTTTGTCTACACATTAAACAGAGTAAAATTGAGAAGGACACAAAGAAGACACCCTATGAGATTTGGTATGGTTACACACCTAATGTAAGTTACTTTAGAATATTTGGTAGTCAATGTTATATTTTGAAGGATGATAGAAATGGAAAGCTTGACTCCAAAAGTGATGAAGGTATCTTTCAAGGGAATTCCACCAAAAGCAAGGCTTATAAGTGTCTTAACAAGTCATCTAACAAGATCATTGAAAGTGCAAATGTAAAGATAGATGAATTTGCAGAAAAGAATGATAAGGAAATCAGAAGAGAACCAAAGGACTACAACAGGTTTGTTTATACTGAAGAACCTGACACTCTACCCAAGAAATAGTGTATCGCTCTCGAGAAAAATAACATTGCACCTGAGCATCATGCTGCAATTACCAAAAATTAGGATAATACTCAAGATGATGTACTAAGCGATGGAGATCAGAACAAAGGTCAAGAAAATGATCAGAATGATGGACAAAGAGATAAACCAAAAATTTCCAAGTATGTCAGAAGACATCATCCATAAAATCAAATCATAGGGGACAAGAAGGCTGGAATGAGAACAAGAAGTAAGTCACTAAACACTAGATGTTTACTTTGCGATTTTGAGACTAAATATGTTAATACTGCAATTGAGAATGAAGAAAGGGTTAGTGTTATGAATGAATAAATAGAATAGATTGAGAAGAAAAATACATGGACACTAGTACCAAATCATATCATAGGAGACAAGAAGGTTGGAATGAGAACAAGAAGTAAGTCACTAAACACTAGATGTTTACTTTGTGATTTTGAGCCTAAATCTGTTAATACTGCACTTGAGAATGAAGAATGGGTCAATGCTATGAATGAATAAATAGAACAAATTGAGAAGAACAATACATGGACACTAACACCGAGACCTGATGACAAGAATTTCATCGGTACCAAATGGATATTCAGAAACAAGATGAATGAGAATGGAGAAGTCACAAGAAACAAAGCAAGGTTAGTATGCAAGGGGTATGCACAAGAAGAAGGTATTGATTATGGAGAAACCTTTGCACCCATTGCTAGACTAGAAGGAGTAAGAATCTTACTTGCTTATGCTGCATTCAAAGGATTCAAGGTATACCAGATGGATGTCAAATCTGCATTCCTAAATGGAATACTGGAAGAAGATGTATACACTGAACAACCAAAAGGGTTTGTTAATCTAGACAAGAGGATCATGGTATGTAGACTACATAGAGCCTTGTATGGATTGAAACAAGAACCTAGAGCCTGGTATGAAAGACTTCACTCTTATCTCATTAGCATAGAATTTGTAAGAACAAGTGAAAATAGCAATCTATACTTAAAAGAAGATACTGATGGTAATATTCTGATTACTGAAATATTTATTGATGATATCATTTTTGGGGGAAATGAAATGTTATGCAAATCCTTTGCTAATGAAATGAGAAAAGTGTTTGAAATGTCTATGTTTGGGGAGATCAAATTCTTTCTTGGTCTACAGATTCTTCAACAAGATGCAGGCATATATATCACTCAGTCCAAATACATCAAGGAAGTGCTAAAGATATTCAAGATGGAGGATTCCAAACTAGTTGGAACACCTATGGCTACTGGATGTAAGCTGACAAAAGAAGACAAATCAAATGAGGTAAATCAGACCTTGTATAGATCAATGATTGGAAAACTAATGTATGTTGTTCATACCAGACCAGATATAGCACATGTAGTTGAAATAGTTGCAAGATTCTCTACTAATCCCAAAGAATCACATATGACTGCTATCAATAGAATTCAAAGCTATCTGAAGAGCATCAAGGACTATGGATTATGGTATAAAAGAGAAGGTAAATTTGAGCTACAAGTCTATACAGATGTTGATTGGGCTGGAAACATTGATGACCTAAAGAGAACAACTGGAGGAGCATTCTTTATGGGTGACAGACTTGTCGCATGGATCAACAAGAAACAAGGATGCATCTCTCAGTCTACTGCAGAAGTAGAATATGTGGCTGCTACTGCAAATTGCTCCAATATTTCATGGATCAAACAGTTGCTGGAAGGTATGAATATGAAGATCCTTGAACCAATAATTATATATTGTGATAATACCATTGCAATTAACATTTCTAAGAATCTAGTCATGCATGCTAAGACTAAGCATATTGTTATCAAGTATCACTATCTGAGAGAACAAGTGCAAGCAAAAGAGAAGATACTGGAATATGTTCAATCAAAGGAACAATTAGATGATACATTCACCAAGCCATTATCGAAAGATACATTTGAGTACTTAAGACGGAGACTAGGGGTGCAACCCTTGTCTATCAGTCAGTAAGCTGACTAGGAGGATGCATCAGCCTACACACAATCAAAAGATCATTCATGTTGATACAAGAACCAAGATGGACAACAACAAATACATCTATATACAACAAGGTAAAAATCTGCACCGAACACCAGAGACAATGTATTGTTAATGGATAGGGAAATTCAAGGAGTATATTATATAAAGGGATGGAAGATGATATAGAAGAATTATTTGGAATTTTTGTTAAAGGGAGAGATTATTTCATTATCAAGAATTATAATGGAGAGAGATTATCATTATCATAAGGGAGAGATGATCTCATTATCAGGATGAGATTATATCATTATCTATAAATTGAAGTTCCTAAGAATCAAAAGGAAAAGTTAATCTTTATCCATAGGGTAAGATTACATATGAAATATCCATCTAAGGGAGAGAAGTAACAAAGAGAGAGAGAGTACATACTAAGGAAGAGATGACTCATTGTTGTCAAAGGAAAAAGATATTATTAAGAAGAGGAACAGTCAAGGTAGAGCACATATCAGAATAGAAACAATAATTGCTACATCTATCCAACAAAGGGATTAAAGATTGAAAAACCCACTCTACAAGAAATAAATCTAAGCTATTTGAGCTTACCGAGAATCAGACATTTGTAATAGTTACAATAGGAGAGATTGATGAAACTGTTATATTTCATATTGTATTAGTAATAATGTAGTATGATAACGTAGTGTGTTGCCATCAATGCCACAGGGAGAGATTGATGACATGTAACTCATTGAATGTTTGAAGATGTTAAGTTGATCATCAAAATGTAGAAAGATGATGCAAGACATTAAATCAGTTAATGGATTATATTTTCATTGATGTCAACTTGAATAATCTAATCGATTATAATCAAAGTGTCAAAGACTTCAAAGAATCAGAGAGAGAAATATTATGCTTTCAGTAATGCATAAAAGACAAGCATTCACTAAGTGACTTCAAACACCAACAGCTAGTGGAACCTGATGGAAAGAGATAACCAGAAGTTAAGTCACAGTGATGCCCAAGCAAAGAAACTAATGAGCACTACCAAAGAGAAGAATCACAAGCATTACTGATGACTAGAATTACAGTGTTAACCGATGAGCAGAACTTTGCAGTGAAGCCTGAAGGACAAACAACCCCGACAGACAGACAACACTGACAGAGAAGCCTGAGCAGAACTGAAGTGTTGAACGAAGCTATCAAAGATTTAAAACACCAAAGCTAACTGAAGTTCAAAAATGACAAAATATCTAGCTGGCAGAGCTAAAAATAGACTTAACTGGTTGTTGACATTATTTTAATCGACAAGTTAAAGCCAGAGATAAGTAAAGGATTTAAAGTTGTTTTATCTAGTTGGAAAGAAGATTTCTACAAGACAAAATAAGAGTTATGCTTTAAATCAGGATTGGCTAAGATTGGAGATCACGCCAAGATCAAGAAAATCAAGAAGAAAGAAACGGTGATATCATGTCTATAAAGAGACAACTTAATTCATTAAGAATCAAGGGGAGTGAATGAAAAATATGGTGTTGAAGAGAAACTGATGAAGAACAACATCATACAGTCATGATCAATCAAGCTGAGGAAAGAGCTAACAATTTCTATGGACACTGAGAAATAGAGCACAACGTCACCAAGTAGAAACAAAAAGTGGAGAAAAGGTATTGAAAATATATATTGATCAGAATGGTTTAATAAGCTTACAATATATCTGAAAATCTGCAAGTATAATTTGTATATGTGAACATATCATTCACTGTTTCATTTTAACCATTGATTCAGAAAGTCTCTTAACCAAGCAGGATTTAAAGATCCTTTCTATATTGAGATACATCCCAAGGAGTATCAAAAATCTTGATCATGAAGATAGCATGAGATACCAGATACCATTTGACAAACTACACTGGGTTTGGTCATAGAAGGTAGCATAGAGATGCCCGATATCAAGTGACAAACTAATCTTTTAAATCCTCTAACAAGGTCACACCTAACATTGTGTTTGTAACCTTTAACAAGGTTGGCTCTTCACCGAGCTCACTTTAGAAGAGTGAAAATTCTGGGTTACCGGTCCCAAGTGGTTTTTCCCTTAACAGGGTTTCCATGTTAAAAATCCATGTGTCAATGTGTTTATGATTCATTACTTTAGTGTTTTGCATTACACATAACTAATCTGGATTGATAAGTATACACTAAGCAATTTACTATTTTTCGGTAAATGAAAGACTACTATTCGGTAAACACAAAGAATAAGGTTTAAAAGATAACTCCGAGCAGTAGTTATTTGATAAGTATATTTGAAGGCATACATCTTGTAAGACTGAAGATAACTAGAGGCTTAATATTGTGGTACTAAGTTTTTGGGTTGATTAATTGGAATATTTTTTAGGCTACTGATTCACNTCCCCCCCCCCCCCCCCCTCTCAGTTATTTCTAACAACAAGTTGTATCATTTCTACTTTGTTACAAAGTTGTTGCAAGATATTTTAATTCTTCCAAGTAGTGTGAAGCTTGTTGCATCCTTATGTATAAAAGGATTCCAAGGCTACTGGGAAAGGGGATAGTCATTTTTTAATCATAAAAGATTGTAAGACTCTGGTATTAGACCAAGAAATTCTATAGATGTTTGGAGTTTATTTTTAATGTAATGACCATTTTGATATGAATATAAATATAAATTCACAAGTAGTTTCTAGAAATTCTATAAACGGTTATCTTTGCTCTAGATTTTGAGTTTTGTTTAAATTGAATATTTAAGGATTGTTCAATTTATGTATCTGTAAGGCAGGTTGTGAGATTTTTTTAGGGTTTCTCTCAAGGAGAGAATTAATTTACTTAGAGTAGTTTAAACAAGATTTGAAGTTCTTTACAAATTTGATGATCATATCTATCATATAAATGTGGAATGGTTTGCAAGGTATATTCATCCTCTACTCAGACCTGTAGGTGTTTTTGAGTTTATATTATTGTTAAGGGTTTTTAATGTTTAGGGTAACTCCATACCCTAAGATAAGGCACTAGTCTTTTATCCATTTGAAGTGGGTGGCTATCATCATCTAATCAAACATTTTGGTAACCTGAATATCTTTTGTTTTATCAAATAAGTAAGTTACAGAACAAGGGTTTTGTAATTTCCACAACAAATATGCCTGAATGATACTCTGAGTGAGTCATTAAAATAGAAAAGAGGTAAACCTGCCTAAGTACGTGGAACTCAAAGTGAAGAGGGTATAAATACCCTGTTAATGTTATTATTTTTATTGCTTGAATAGTGTGTGGGTAGATAATAGACTAGACTTGTTTATATGTGTTATATGTCAGCAAGAAAAAGAACCAACAAGACCCACATCGTCACCCTTAAAGGATCCCATAAGTGTACAAATTCTTCTCACTTGTATGTTATATGTAGAGCTTGAGATGATGAAAGTCATGCACAAAGTGATGAAAGAAAGAGATGTCTAAACAATGCAAAATAGTGATAAATTGATCATTTAGACATTTAATGAAGTAAATGTAAATCAAATATGAAATAGAAAGAGATCATGTAAAACAAGACCTAATGCATCATAATGACTACACATACAAGTTAATGAAATGCATGAAGGAAACTCTAATTATTCAAAATGTAATGTGAATATGATCTAAACATCAAATTAGAATGGAAATGTTAGGACATTGGGTTCACCAAAATGTAATGAAGGAAAAATATGAAAATGGAAAAGAGGGAGGGGGTTTGGAACGAGTATTCACTAGGATGATCAAACAAGCTAGGAAGCATCACATCCCAAATTTCACATTTATTTTATTATATTAGGAAGGGGAAAGCACCCATTAGACTTAAGGGAACTTAAGCATTGAAAAAGTGTAAGAGTTTTCTCCCTTCACTAAGAGTAGATTGATTGATGTAATTTGGAATGAAGGAATAAGGGAAGTAGGATGTGATAGGGTGCAATTAAGACAAATCTATAGACGCAGATGAGAAACGAACTAATATAAAAAAAATTGAGTCTAGATCTTGGAAGCAAACAATGTAACTGATATGCACAAGAAGTTTCAACCCAAAATACTTGTTAGGGGTGAACTGGAGTGTAGGGGTGACTAGACTTTCCTTTGATGCTGGGAGGCACCTTTGATTAGCCAAAAAGAGATGAAGAAGGTAGGGATCAAAAGAAAACCATTTGGTCTTCCTAAATATGAATCTAAAACTTTGTCACATGTCATGTACACACATAAAATGGGGAAAATATTGGGAGAAAGGGGTTTGCCTCAATAAAACACATGTATAGGAGTTAAACTTGAAATTGAATTAAAATTTCATGATTGAAAAGTGTGTTGTCAGTAGCAGAGGCTTGACAAGATGTTATACTTTCACAATTACTGAATTGCTCATGTAGATACTTGAAAGTTGTTTTGATGTATTCTTGAACTTGAATTTGGGAATAACATGAATGCCTTCACACATTCCATTCTCTAGACATTATTTCATATCTTCCATGATTAATTCTTGAATGAATTTGATTTTTCTGTGAATGCTTAAGTTCTTGAATCTTGAATGCTTGAATGTACAGATTGATAGATAGATTTCTTACACTTTTTCATATCCTAAAATGAGGGAGTTAGCCTTGTACTTATACCTCTCCTAGTTATTTCAGTTCTCAAAGCTCGAAGGAGACCAACAAGGATTTGAAATCCCTCTCAAAACTAAAAGAAAAACCTATAATTCAAATTTGCAACCAATCCGTCATGTAAGGGGTGCCTCCCGATGTATAGGATGGATTGTGTCCCCCCATACACTTTAGGGTGCCCTTTACAAGGAAATTGAGGTTAAATTTTAAATTGGGAGTCCTTATCGACATAAGGATATAAAAAATGTGTGCAAAATTGAGGTATGATCAAGCATAATGGGAATGGAAGCCTTGGACACTAAAATAGGGTCTAGCTAAGGACCAATTTTGTAAGTGTTTACAATTTAAGATGCTACACCATCAATGAAAAAGGGGGACATTGTTAGCATTACGAGTTCATTACTGTCAAAATGTTGTGTGCATTGATGTCAACCTGATGCAATAGAGTACCTGATGTAGAGAAGCATTAGAATTGTGTTCAATATTATATCTAATGGAGAGTAGTGTTCTCTGATATATGGAATGTTGAGATATGCAGGGAAGCGTATTTGAAGTCCAAATATGTAGGAGCGAGTATCAGAAGCAAGAAAAAGTATCTAAAGTCTAATATGCAGGAAAGAGTATTTAAAGTTTTTTATGATTCAATTATTCTTCTAATGTGTGGCAATGATAACAAATTATTATGTGGCATATCTGGAAGATGACAATATAGGAAGATGGAGTATGTAGGAAAGAGTATTTGAAGTCCTTATGGGAGAATGCTCTACTGATGCAAGAACATTCTGGGTGTAAGGGCAATCTTGCATCACCCAAAAATATTTATGTTTTCTTTTCAATAAGGGCTACCTTGTGCAGAGCTGCTATTTATGGAAACTTGCTATTTTTAGTAAGTTGGCCATACGATCTCGGAATGTTCTGATTTTGCATGTGGAGGTTCATCTTAGTCATATCAGCTTGCCAGTAAAGTTTCATGGCTAGATCCGGTCTAGTTTTGAAGATATTGAAAATTTTCGGTATTGAAAACAGGGTACAGAAACTTCGAGCTCAGTTTTGAAGGCTTTAGAGGCCCCGGATGAGGTCGAAACTTTAGCTTGATGATGCTTGCATAATTGAGTTGTTGTAGAGCGCTTTGTGGCATTTCTGAAATGGGGTTATAATAGTCAATCGAGTCAACTGGTGATGACTTATGGTCTCCGGAAGTTGGGTCACCTGAAATAG
>MU225870.1:621573-635158 GCA_018584345.1 Thuja plicata | reverse complement strand
CTTTTTCATTTAATTTATTTCCTTTTTCAACAAATAAAGTGCTTTAAGTGGGGATTTTTATTTATTTAATTAAAAGAGAGGTTTTTCTTTCAACTAAATAAATTAGAAGAATTTTATTTAATTAAATAGGGGAAATTGAATTCAATTAAATAAGAGGAATTTTATTTAATTAAAAGGGAGGCTAAATCTTTTAATTAAATAAGAGGAATTTTATTTAATTAAAAGAGAGATTAAATCTTTTAATTAAATAAGATGAATTTCATTTAATTAAAAGGGAGATTAAATCTTTTAATTAAATAAAAATTATCAAACCTTAGGAAATATTGAAATAATTGAATAATTGAATTAATTACAATTTGATCAAGGAAATTGATTTGAATTGAAAATGTTTCAAAGCATTGATTCAGAAATTTAATAAAATGATAAAATAATAAATGGGGCCCAAAGTCTAGGCGACCATTTTAGGGTGCATACAATAGGCACTTCTGTTGAACCTCCAGACAATTATCCTGGCTGATCTCAAAGCCCAAATTATATAAAGGCACAGCTACTCTCAAATATATCTCATTAACATTTGTTGATTTAGGACAACACCCAACAACATATGTTCTAATCATTTCCCTAATGACAATGCATATTTGAATCTTGATTCATGACAACACCTAACAACATATGTTCTAATCATTTCGCTAGTGACAATGCATATTGTGGGAATCAAATTGACATCAATGAAAACACATATTGCCAATAGATTTTCCTTTGATATAGTAGAATTGTGTGCCATATTATCATACTTTTTTTCCCTTGACAGTATATTCATAGATAAGTAGGAGATATTTTTCCACAGCAAGTCAAATTGTGATATTGCTATCAGGATTCAACTGTGTAATTTATGAGTCAAACTCATTGACCCATAATTCATGAGTAGTGGTTCACATGAACCCATCTCTCATGAGAATGAATGGAACACTTAGCACTCATTAGATCTAGGTGATGCTCACAGACATAAAAAGCAGTATATTCATAGTAAAATTGTGTGCCATATAATCATCAAATTCAGACATAAAAAGCTTATTCATAGTAAAATTGTGTGCCATATAATCATCAAATTCAGACATAAAAAGCTTAAATGAATCTGCTAAAGTTACTTTTCCATGCAGACGATTTACAAAGTTTCCCATACACATCATACCTTACATTTTTTAGTCCCATTTTAGTTATTTGTTCTAGAGGCTTAGATTTTGCATACCCTAAAAATTTAGTTCTAGATTGTTCTGGAAGAAAAATTTGTGCATAGTTTTTACTGTTCACAATTGATTTGATTGCAATTTTTTCTAGCTTCTTGCATTCTGTTGCCGTTTTGCATTATATAAATTAAATTTTCAATTGCTTTACATCAATTTTGAATGCATTTTGGAGGACGCTTTTTGCTCGGCTGGATGGAAGAATTTAAGAAAACAGAGAGTTTTAAAACAATTTTTTTTTTTCTTTCTCCTATAATCCATTTTTTTTATGTATATTTGAAACATTGATTTTTTTTTAATATGTGGAGTTAAATAGCACAAATTCAATTAATTCAGCGCATTGTATAGATAAATTATTTGAGTTTAATGAAATACAATCTACAATCTAAGTATAGTTCACATTTTCGTTAATGGGGCTAAATATAATAAATCTAATTATTAGTGCATTGTATAGATAAATTTTTGAGTTCAATAAAATACAAGCTACAATCTAAGTATAGTTCACATTTTCATTAATGGGATTATATAGAACAAATCTTATTATTCAGTACATTGAATAGATAGACTATTTGAATTCAATGAAATGCAATCTACAATCTAAGTATAGTTCACATTTTCATTAATGAGACTATATAGAACAAATCTAATTATTCAGTAGATTGCGTAGATAAACTATTTAAATTCAATGAAATACAATCTACAATCTCAATGAAATACAATCTACAATCTAAGTATAATTCACATTTTCATTAATGAGACTATATAGATCAAATCCATTTATTCAGTACATTGCATAGATAAACTATTTGAATTCAATGAAATATAGATCAAATCCATTTATTCAGTACATTGCATAGATAAACTATTTGAATTCAATGAAATACAATCTACAATCTCAATGGAATACAATCTACAATCTAAGTATAGCTCACATTTTCATTAATGAGACTATATAGATCAAATCCAATTATTCAGTACATTGGTGAAATACAATCTACAATCTAAGTATAGTTCACATTTTCATTCATAAGACTATATATTTGAGACGATATAGATCAAATAAAATTATTCAGTATATTGCATAGATAAACTATTTGAATTCAATGAAATACAATCTACAATCTAAGTATAGTTCACTTTTTTTCAAACTGTAATGTATTTTCATAAATATGCTATCAAACATCTAGAACTACTTTGATCAAACATCCAGAACTACTTTGTAGATTATTTTCATAAAATCATCTCAGAACTAACTTAACTAGAATCTTACCTTAACTATCCAGCTAACCTAAAAAAACAAAATTCTAAAATTCTTTCTATTTATAACGAAAACCTTGGCATTGATTCATGTATAGCTGTAGATCAATAAAATAGTGATCTCCAATATAGGTGCACATCCTGAACTGGCCCCAATTCTGATTTTGGGGATTTTGGAAAAGTATAGCTTCATGCTGGAAGAAATCTATTGGACCTTGTCTTTCTTCTTCCCCATTGCACAATCATGTAAAATAAGATCTGAGGCTGCCTTTTGTAAGACCAAACTGGTTTTTCTTTGTGGCTTGATATAAAACATTATGGTTCTTGGAACATTACTTTTCCCCTAAAAGTGAAAAGCAAAAGCTTATTGCATATCAAGCACTTATACCTTGTCTATACCTTGGACTAATAGTTGTCAAAATATCTAAACTTGGTATTGTGAGAATGACACTTTAAACAAGTGGACTTTGCCGGGGACTTTCACTTCCATTTGTTTTAGAGGAGAATCCTACAGGAACCATTATCACCACCTTCAATTTCCTTTGCAGGGGACTCTTTCAATGCCTTTTTCAATATTTCACTTCCATCCGTTTTAGAGGATATGGTAAGAGAATCCTAATAGAACCATTATCACCACCTTCAATTTTCTTTGCTTTTGCCAAATGGGTGAGAATGATTTCTTCAAACTCTGTTATCCATCTAGAGATGGATTTCAAGTCTAATATTGTTAAACTAACTAAATAAATCCTTGTCAATGTCTCTGGCCTATAATAATTTCTTCTACCTCTGTTATCCATCTAGAGATGGCTTTCTAATCTAATATTGTTAAACTAACTAAATAAATCCTTGTCAATGTCTTTGTCAATGTCTCTGGCTTATAATCTGATTTGATTTTCCCCTTTGGTTTGATTTTAATGCACTGGCTTTAGAAGCATTTGTAATGAGAGTCATTTTGATGGTTTTTCTTACGTTTTGGTTTTTCTTACGTCTTTTTTAAAAATAAAAATGGGTAAAACTTCTTTACTTATCAATTGATGAGTGAAAGGAGCTCTATAACATATAAGTTATAAGACACAACACTTGTGAAAGTTTAACAAATGAAATAGTAAGCTAAGTGGGTTTAGCCTTAGGGGAAACTCTATAATTAAACACATTTGAACTGGATTCGTTTGAGTTGGAGTCTAGTAGATCCAATCACTAGATTTAATGAGTGTTTACTCTTATTCAAACAAAAGTGGATAATGTCCTGTTAAATTAAAAATTAAAAGTGTCTTTGTATGAATTATGTTACTAACAATATAGATAACAATGTGTCACTAATTCAAAAAAGACCTAAATAAAAATTGTTGTGGAGGAATTTTATAATCAGTAAAAAAAAACAATGATCTCTGGATACATTATTGTGATTTTATTGTCTATTTTTTTGGTCCTCCCTGATCAAAAATATCTATTTGCAAACTACCAATACAAGTAATTATGTCATTTTTACTGTACAAGAACATGGCTCCAGAGTTGAACTTAATTCATTCTGTGAAATATAAATACTAATAGCACTGCATAAACAGTTTTTAAGACCCATCAACTTCATCCTTCACCTTCTTTGTGTTGTCCCATGACTGCTCTACCTTCTCTGTCTCTCCTTCAACAGGCTCTGCATCACTAATTTCTTCAGCAACAGACTTTGCTTTCTCCCCTTCTTCTTCAAGTTTGGACTGAATCTTCTCTGCTGCCTTGTTTGCCACATCCTTCACATTCTCAAGGGGTCTCACAGCCCTTGGCTTAATCTCACTTTCATCCGAAACTCCTGTCCAACTTTTCCACCACAAAAACATTCTCAAACTTTGCATGTGGGAAATGCTTAAAACATATAATACTAAGTGTCGACTAAGAAAGATCACAAGAAATGGGAAATGTAGGAAACCAAAAATAATATAAAATCTTACTTTCATAAAGATCCTAATATACCAATAGAGAAAACAAATCGAAATGCATATCATGGAAATTAAAGCAAACCAATGCTAGTGCATCTAATATGCGAAACCTCCATTGCCCTTACTCTTCTTCAAAATGGTTCTCAGATTTTAGTCTGTACAATTGCATATTGAAAGCAGATATAAATATTGACATGACAAGAAATCAAAGATTTGTGGTTGATAGTTGTTAAAAGTTAGTTGTTCATGGTTCTAGCCCAAAGACACTAATCAATGGCCACAAGTGAGAATTGGAAGAACAAATGGATTTGATTAATAAATAAATTATAAAATTTAATATTTATTAGGAAAATTAGATGATGAAAAGAGATTAATGATTAGTTATTTACAGAACGGATTGATTAATTTAAGACAAATTGATGACTAAAATTGATTGATTTTTTATAAATACCAAGAGAAATTTGATGGCCTGGGAAGTTCAGATTCCTCAGATAATGAGGAGGATGAAGAAGATATGGAGGTAGGCTCCGAGGAAGAGTATGATGAAGATGATGAGGAAAAAGAGGAGGATGAGGAAGAGATAGAAGATGAGGCTGCGGCGGTTGAGGATGAGCTGGTGGAGGATTCGACGGAGGAAGAGGGTTCGACAGAGGAAGACCAAGAGGAAGGAAGTGGCTCTCCTATCATGGGAGAAAGCCTAGATTCAAACTCTGCAGCAAGCACAGAGAATGACTCCACATCGCCATCAGATTAAAGCCATGAGATAAGTCCGATGGGGGCTTAATAAGTCCAATGGAGGAGCCGTTGATCCCACGATTTCTAGTCCTCATCTATCAGGTGTTTCCCCCATCAGATTAAAGCCATGAGATAAGTCCGATGGGGGCTTAATGTTCTTTTTTATTGTAAATGTTTTCAACTTATACTCAATTTATGCTCTGATAGCAGCCCAAACTTATATTTTTCAGACTTTTCGTTGAGCCTAGGTGCTCTCTCTGGGTTCACAATCCCCTTGATAGGATTGGGTTATGAACCAGTTCTATACTTTATGATGTTTTCTGTTACTGTTTTCAGTATTTTATATATAAATCTTTGGGCTTCAGCTCCCTATTGATAAAAAAAAAAAATTGATTGATTTAATTGAGAAGTAGAAGAATATAAAGGCAGGCATAAGGTGAATAATAAAGCTTTTTCAGTAGGTGCTGAAGAAAAATTAGTGAAAGGCTTTGAACAACTTATGGTATCTACACTAAACAGGCCCATGTTATATACTTCAAATACAATTTGGAAATATGGCATAACCATTCTCAATATCATGTTACAAATAAATGAAAGAAATATGGCTCTTTCAGATGCACATGCTAGTATATGAGATCACATAAGGAACTAGTTAAATTAAAACAATTTACCTTTTTTGAGCAGGGAATACTTCTGAAGAAAATTCTGTTGTGTATGGCGGATCTTCCCCTCACCAAGCCAAGCTGATAAGTTCTATGCATACTGATAAACCAGCCAAATCTATCACAATTTATTCCCAAATATGGTTCCTCCTCACACTGTGAAAAGACTATTTTTGTTAATTATCATGAAAATGATTGGATGGGTTTGCAGCAATTGGAGATGATATACTCAGAGATGGGATGTAATTGTGATGTGGCAGTTTTGAAGGTGTGGTTTTGCATGTGTAGTTGACGTGTTTAAAGAAGATGAAAGGAATATTCAAAGTTTATAGTGTCACAACCCACATTATTACTGTATAAGTTAATTCGATTTTGTAACTTATAAATGTAAATATAATTATTTTATGTTTGGAATTTTATTTTGTTTTAGGAAAAAAACATCCACAAATTTCAGTTGGAGTTAGTTCCAAACGATTAGGATGAATTCTTGAAAAGATAAAGAGTGATAAAAACCGTTAGAAGGGTGAAAACAAAAATGCAAAGATGTACTATGAGCTGTTTAGAGCTATTTATTTGATTCGTTTGGATGCTGGAATACCAAATGTTGGATATGGTCAATTTTGGAAGATGTTACAATTCTGAAAGTTACATATTCTGGAAATGATTTCTGGAATATGAGCTGGACCTGTTTGGTTCACCCGAAAGATGACTGAAAAGATGCATAAATAATTTTAATTGCTTATTTCTTAATTTTTTTGAATATGTTGTGTATGTGTGTATATATACACACGTGTATGTATACACATATATATATACATGTGTGTATATATACACACATGTGTGTGTATATATACACACATGTGTGTGTATACACACATGTATGTATATATACATACACACGTGTGTATATATATATGTGTGTATATATATACATATACACATACATGTATATATCCCTGTGTGTATATATACACGTGTATACACACATATATATACACACATATTTATGTGTATATATACACATACACACATGTGTGTATATATACACACATACACATATTTGTGTATATATACACATATACACACAGACACACATTTACACACCTATCATGTCACAGATTTGACGAGATATTAAATTTGCTTTTGTAAAAATTGGAATTGGAATTCGAAATTTTAATTCCACCTATTTGTGGGAAGATGCATATGCCCATTTTGGGGCAAAATTGGAATTTCAAAATTTCAATTCCAATCTTTTTGGATGGACACAAATATGGAATTGACATTTTCGGGAATTAGATAATGCCAATTCCAGTCAAATTCCAGCACCCAAACAAATAGATGATGCCAGTCAAACTTGTGCTGATTTCTAAATTACTTATAGTCGATACCCAAATAGAAGTTTCTCTTCGCAGCCAGAGAAATAGACTTTTTAACTTTCTTTCTTTCTTTCTTTCTTCTTCTTCTTCTTTTTTTTTTTTTTCCCCAAGGGTCATCCTCATAGCTGTTTCTATCTGTCACTGCCGGTTGTATGAGGTAGCTATGATCTTCTTCTGAAATGAAGTTCTTATGAGATTAAAGTAATTTGCTGATAATTATTGATGTTAAGTATATCAGTTGTCAATTATGGTTAAGGATCTGTGCATATAACAATGAATGCAAGGTGTTACTGCGATTGTTATCCTTTGAAACACCTGGTTATTTCTATGTTATTGTAATGTGGAAAGGACTGTCTTGGATGTGTGATGAGATCGTGTATCTTTGCTCTAGAATTCTTTACAAAGATGTTTATTGGTGCTAGAATGAAAAAGTTCTGCTTCATTGTGTGAGATGTTTATTGCTGCTAGAATGAAGTAAAGTTCTGCTTCACTGTGTCCTTATATCTAAAGATTGTCACTTTAACCCAATTTAAACTAATGTCTAAGGACGATGTATTTTAATGAATTCTTTTGGAAGTGGTAGAAGTAGCTTGAATGTAAGAAATGTTAACTAAATGATAAATTTTATAATTGATATTTCTGAAGTACAAAAGAAAAGCTCATTATTCACATTGGAAATTATATTCATTATTCACATTAGAAATTATATTCATTATGTGTTTATGAGATCAAAGAAAAGTGGTTATGGTTCATTGAAAGATTAAGATTTATTATGGGTAATGAGCTTATTAAGAAGATCTATTTTATCTTTATGTAATCTTGTCTTTTACTTGTGGATAGATATAAATCTTTTTCATGATGCTCAATGCATGTATTTAGAACTCTTGACTTCATTAAGAAAAGTATTATGTAGATTATCATCACTATGTTTCCATATGTTTGAGATGGAAATTAGATTCTCTAAAATATTGTTGGATAGCAATATTATTACTTCTATTTCTTAACATGCATCTTGTGTACACCATATGGTTTTTGAGATGGATTCATGATATACTTGCTTTTGGGATTCTTGTTGATTGAGATAAGTTCAATGTTATGAAATGATCTCATTTCTTTAGTGTTTGGAAGAGACATGTTGTATTGCAAGAATTCCATTACTCCTATCAGTTTTGCTTTGTTAGACTGCCTCTAGCTAGGCTGGGTATCTTTCATGTCAAGAAAGATTCTAGGGAAGCATAACTGCTTCGTGGTAGGGTGGAAATGCACTCCTACAATATTTTTGCCCTTGTATTGTATGAAGCGGGTGTCTGCAGCCACTGGTAGGGTTGAAATGCACTCCTACAATATTGTTGCCCTTGTATTGTGTAAAGCAGGTGTCCGGAGCCACTATTAGGAAAGTCTTCATGTTTAGAATATTATGATTTCTTGGTTAATCAACCCAGTGGTCTATTGTATTAATATTTGCACTCTTATATTGGTCAGCCGATGACTTTTGTAAAATCTTTGTATCCTTTGTAAATTAAGTTCTTGGACATACATTGATGTTTTCGACAAATGGGTCAAATTCTTCTCAGTTTGTTAGCTATGGTTTTCGACTGTTGTCGAAATTGTTATTGATTTTGATGTAATATCTCATATGATTATACTGATAGAGTGTTTGGTTTTGGTCGGCACTTCTTCCTTATTTATGGACTCATGTAATCGCTAATTTTGTTCAACAAGTTGGTTGAACCTTGTTCTATTTCATGGAAGCTACTATTGACTTGTCGATTTGTGAATTTGACATTTGACTAAGTTGACTGACTTCACTGTCTTTTGTACATTGCCAATGTGACATCTATTTTCGAAAAAATTGTCTTTACATACAGGCATGACAGTTAGAAGTCTTCCAAATCCTTTTCTATCATTTTGTTCCGCATGTTATCAATTTGTGTTTTCTTAACCAATAAACTTGGTATTAAACGGAAAAATATTGCATTGATACACAGAGCAGTCAAATTGTCTTGTTATTGCTTAAGGTCGATGATTGAAGCATATGCCTGAACACATGATTTTTAATAATTATGTCATCTCACTATAATTTTTAGGCCTTTATGAGGCACACTATTAGATATTTTTTAAAATAAAATCACAAGTGCATTGATATGATTTATGGGGATATCTCCCTCCACTGCATGTTGATATAGAAGTAGTATGTGCATAGAATTTTTGTATATGGGATTCTTTTGAGAATACAACATTATGAGGTTGTATTTTTCTATAAATTAAAATTGAAAATGCATAAATTGGTTAGTAAAATATACAAGACAAAAAACAATGTGCATGAATTTCTTTATCCAAGATTGATTTTAACAATAGTGACATGTATATAAGATTTGCCTCTTTTGGTAAATACTATTCCATTGTGTTTGTTCTAATTAGAACCACTAGATGAAATCATGAATATTGTATGCTACTTTATTTTCTCATATTATTCCATTATGTTTGTTCTAATTAGAACCACTAGATGATATCATGAATATTGTATGCCACTTTATTTTCTCAGTATATAACATTACCAACTCACATTGCTCACTAATATTAACATAAGAATAAGTTATTATGTTGGTTAGTTACTAGATTCCTAGTTAACCTTATTGGGTATTATTGGTTAGTTACTAGATTCTCAATATTGTATAGTATATATTTGTGGAAACACTTGTAGTTGTGTTTGAATTTGGACTAAAGGTTGAATTTGATATGGTGGTGTTGATTATGATCCATATCATACATCTCATCCATCATTTTTATGATTATTTCATATAAGCAAAGTTTTTCGATAACTAAGACTATTAGGTGGTCCACATTTAAGATGAGCATTGTTATGTTTTGTAGCTATGTTTATTAGTTTACGGATTAAAATTATACATATAAAATAAGATTATCAACAAGTAGCTAATATTCACACCATCATTGATACATTCACTATGAAAGGGTTGTGAGTGTATAGGTTCACAAAGTAAACAATACATTTTAGTGTACCAATGGTATCCCTAAGGGTGTAGTAAAGTACCAAATCTTGTAAACTTGTTCCTAAAGAGTGTTGTTCAGTCTTGTGTAACTAGAATGATAAAAACCTTGGAAGACACATAATATAGGGGGCTCCACATATGCATTGTATGGGAGCTAATGATTAATGGCTGGGATGAAGGTACATGGCATGCAACATGTTTGCAAAGACAAGTTATTGAGAACTCTTCACCAATTATCTTAGAAGCTATATAGGACATGGGGAGTGCACCACCTTGCCACATATGCACTATATGGAAGCTGATACTTACTAGTTGGGATAAAGGTACATGTCATGGTGATTAGATCTATCATGCTACTTCCAACGGTAATGCATTAAAGGTGTATTAAATTAAGAGTACACACTAACATTTTCCAATCCCGCTACAAGGAATTACAATCCTAAGGATGAACTTAAAGAGAACCATCAATGATTTCACTAGGTATCATGTGGAACTAGGAAATATATCCATATCTCATGCCAAATA
The DNA here is from genome assembly GCA_018584345.1 of Thuja plicata. NCBI lineage: Eukaryota > Viridiplantae > Streptophyta > Pinopsida > Cupressales > Cupressaceae > Thuja > Thuja plicata. Next base: position 624,417 of record MU225870.1, on the reverse strand, counting down.
ACATAGAGTTATCATTAGCATAGTCTGGTATGACGGGTAGGTCTCTGTCTACTGCGACGGGTATGTCTTTGTCTGCTGCGATGGGAAGATCTTTGCCTACAACAACCCTTGCCCCATGGTCGGCTTCCTCTCCTTCCCCAACCCGGTTACTGTACATATCTTCCAGGCCTGTGGACCCGTCCTCTACACGGGTTGTGATCATCTCCCCGGTGAGAGATGCTTCTCCTCCTGTGAATGTGAACACTACGGGTCGTGCTTCCATTTCTGTTGGAGGCGCCCTCTCCGCTCCATCTCCTGTGGATTCTTATGATTTTTGTCCTTCTTCCTCTGTGCCTTCTGTTGTTGTGCAACCTTGAACGTCTATGCATGATGTATTGGTGGCTAGGGTTTTGGAGGCGGGTTCTTCTTTTCGAGCTCATGGCACTGCGGTCTCTATGGCTTTGGGGAGTCTTTTGGTAAGATTGTTTCCAAGAAGACAGTGTTGGAGAAGGGATCTAGGGTCTCTACTCTGGTTCATGTGTGTGGCTCCCTCTCGGTCAAGCTCTCTTCTGAGGCTAAAGGAGATTTGGAGAACAGTACAGAGTCTTTTAAAGCTCATGGGTTGATTTGCCGCTTTTGGGATTTCTGGCCTAGCATTCCCCTTTTGCATGATTGGGTTACCTATAAATGGGAACCTTGTCTTTCAGGTATGGTTCACATATTTCCTATGGAAAGGGGTTCTTCATTGCTAAGTTTGATCGGGCTGAGGATAGAACGAATATCCTATGTGATAAAAAAATTTGTTGGGAGGTGTAACACCCCAAAATTGGCACCTAATAATCCAATCAATTTTGGTGCATTTTATCATCTTCGAAGTCCTATTGTACTAGGCAAATTCTTCTCCTTATTGACTTTAATTGACTGGGTTTCAAATGCAGAAAACCTAAATTTGCATAAATCTGACATTGTATTTAATTCCTAAATTCTTAGAGTTTATTAGCTAAAAAACCCTATGATTAATTGATTTAATCCTAAAGTCTTAAGTGCTTTTAATTAAATCAATTCCACCCCCTTTGGCTAATATACATAAAAGGAATTGAAAGGTTATTTAATTATTGGATGAATTATCCTCAAAAAGGAATTCCATAATTCCATGTGAAAGGACACTCATGTGGCAATAATTCACCCTTTTATTTAAATAATCTTTGCATTTTTGTCTCAAATGGAAATGAAGAGGCCGCCGTTTCTTTTCAAGAAACTCTTCACCCTCTTTCCATAGTTTTCTATAAATTGGACCTCTTTTTCTTCATTAAGAGGATGATTTTTGAGAGCATCAAATCTATAGTCAATTTGCATTTAATTTCTTTCATGCTTTAAGCTTTAAATTTGCATAATTAGGCTAGTTTCAATTGGAATTGAAGATGTATTGCTTTCATTTGTAATTCATTCATATATCTAACATTTCAATTTGATTCTCTCAAAGCTTTCTAGATTAATGGCAAGTTCAATTCTAGTGTAAAAGCAATTTCTTTTCTAGATTACAAGCATTTCATTCCTAGAATAAGATTATTTGCTTTTCCTAGATTAATTGCATTTTGTTTCCATAGAATAGTTGCAATTCAATTCTAGATCAATCATTTCTCAATTCATAGATTAATTGCATATCTTTTCATAGGCTAGTTGTAATTTCAATTTCATAGAGTAATGGAAAATTGGTCTTTTCTTACATTCTAGAAATCCTCCATATTAGCAATGGTCAGGTTGTTGGCTCTCATTCTGAGGGTAAACTCAACATCCCCAACTAATTAGGAGGCAACAAGCCGCTTCAATCGAGTTTGCAAGGTGGACAATTCATGTTCATTTTTGTGAATTGAACGATTGTATAATGACTATGTTGTGTTTGTGCCAAATTCAGAGGTCCACATTCAGCATATAACATTTTGGCGCCCACTGTGGGGCTCGAACCCACGACCACAAGGTTAATTTTTGTGAGTTTTGTGATAAATTTCTGAGCTATTTTTCCAGAAATCTGACTAATGTTTTTATTGGTACATAAACATCTGACATGATACAGATTCAAAATTTATATTTTTGGAAATGTATTTGAGTTAGCTTTCATTTTCCTTTGGTTTGAATTAATTTCGTTAGGATTTGCAAAAGTTATGGTCATTTTAGTGCAGACTAGTTAGAACCTGATTTTTATGAAATCCAACTGATGTTTTTATTGGTACGTGCACATATGACATGATACAAATCTGAAATTTATATTTATGGAAATGTATTTGAGTTAGCTTTCATTTTCCATTGGTTTGAATTAATTTTGTTGGGATTTGCAAAAGTTATGTTTGATTTAGTGCAGACTAGTCAAAAGCTGATTTCTATGACAACAGGTTTTTCTATTATCAAATGATATATTATCTTTGACTAACCTGATTTTCTAACAAGTGGGATTGGAAAGCTGTGTGTTTTTTTTATTTTTATGGATTTTTATAACAGTGGGTTGCATGTGCAGGAATAGGTAAGATTTTCCTAACAGTGGTTTGCAGGACGCTATACAAGAAGACTAAAACACAAACTACTGATTATATTTCTTGCAGGTTGCCTTTGATCGATAGAACGCTAAACATCGTGCTTGCTTCTTGTTTTTGATTTCTTAAAATAGGAACCCACATGCAGGAATTCTTAAAATGAACATTTGTTTGTTGTTTCAGGAATGAAAATAATGTCAGGAAACTATACTCTCGCCCTTTTGGGATGATCAGAAATCCAGAAACATTATTGTCATTTTCTTATTTTGCTTGAAGTGTCTTTTAGTTTTGTAAACCCAAGGAATTGCATGGACGTATCCTCTCCCCTCACCTTCAC
>MU225870.1:607133-617944 GCA_018584345.1 Thuja plicata | reverse complement strand
TATCCTTCGAAGGAGCACTATCTAAAGAGCAAGAAGATTAATAAAAAAGAAAAAAAATAAAAATAAAAAATAAAAAGAGAAAAATAACAAAAATAAAAAAAAAATGAAAAAGTGCCTTGGTGAAAACCTAGTAAACAGGCGCCTTGGTAGCAAAAGTAAAGAGAAATCAATTCGTCCTATGGTGAAAACCACTTATTTTGGTGCCTTGGATAAGTACCATGATGAAAACCTGGCAAACAGGCGTCATGTGTAATTCCTCCTACTTGCACTCTTCACTTGGGAGCAAGATCCTTCCATCTCATCTTATCTTTCATATCTTACGTCCAGCTAGCTCGTGAGCATCCATGTTCCTTCTTGTGATCTTGACAAGGTTGAGCCTATCCTTGAACACACGTGTATCTTGACATTCATGATCCCTTCCATCAACCTATTCACTTTTTCATGCTACCCTATCATGATCTTGCTTATCCCAAGCATATCTTCCTATCTCTGCACATTTGTGTCATAATCCAAAACATGCACTTATACCTCCATCACCCTTGCACTTTTATAGCTATATCCTATCCTATGAAATTGACCCCTTGGTCTTGATCAAAATTGGAAAATTGTCTCATAAGTCTCTTGACATGTCCACTCTTTTGGACACATGCTTTCATGACATCAGGTCATTATCTTATATGCTCTCCAGCACTGCTCCATGAGCCTACATTTTCTATATTCGTGTTTCCCTAGCTTTGGGTAATCTTGAGGAGACTGTCTTTGAGGGTTGCATTCACCCTCTTCATCCATCATTGCCTATTCATCTCATACATCAGCTTTCTAATCCATCTGCAATGTCCTACACCTCACTAGACATTGAGGGCATACCAATGTGATCTTGCTTGAGATCGAGTAATCTTTAAAAATTCTTAAAAAAATTCTAAAAATTCTAAAATCTAAAAATTGTAAAAATTATAAAATCTAAAAAAAAAAAAATTTGTAAAATCTTTAAAAATTCTAAAATCTCCCGCTTTCTCACTTTAGTTTTCTTTCCTTCTTGAGTTTTCTCACTCATGCTTTCGCTTTCCGTCATCTTTGATATTTTTCTCGACCTCACATGGATTGAAACTTGTCACACCTGGGGGCATGTTCCTGGTCTAGGGGGCATTGTCTTATCTTTTTTGCATCGGTCACCAGTGGATCTCACTACGTCTGCCTATCGATGCCTCGTAGCACTTCGTCTCTTCTTGAGACTCTTTTTCGCATCAGTCACCAGTGGTCCTCACTGCGTCTTCCTGTTGATGCTTCGATCTCATTATCGATCTTTATGCTTGAGAATCTCTCTCACGACAGTCACCAGTGGTTCTCACTGAATCTACCTACTGTCGCTATATTGCTAAGATTTCTCACATTGTCTCACTATCTGTTTGTTCGGCTTTGATCCATTTGTTGCTTGGGGGCACGGCTTCCTATCTCGATCACGCTTTGGTTTACACTTGAGTCAGTAATCTTGTCAAAGGACAACTTTCTACTGGCACAAACTGGTGTTTCTCAACACCTTAATCAAACAGTGTTTCTCAACACTCTCTCTGGACACATCTGTGTTTTTTAACACACTTCGGATATCTCGCGACGTAAACATCTCTCGATAGCAATCAAACATATTGCACTCACAAGCACAATGGTGTTTTTCAACACCCTAAACATAGACACATTCGTAAGCCTTGAAACTTGCTGAGATATGATTGACTTTTTTGTAGTATGTTGTCTGTTCTTATGAATTTCATTGATATTTTATTTGTCTACTGCTTGTTGGTGTGGTTTCAATGATCCGCCAACGTCAAATAAATAGGGTGTATGTGATAAGAGCTTCTGCATCAAGGTGGAAAAGCCTCACATCCCTCGATCTTGTTTATTTGTACACCAAGGGGAGGTCAGAATTATCTCCTTGACTATTATTGTTGTGTTTGTTTACTTGTGAATTGTTACTATCAAGCTGGAAACAATGTTCGGGTCACCTTGGCTTTTGTGCCTTGGTGCTTATGTTTGTTTCCTATATTTTATCTAATGAAAGTCATATTCATATTCTTATGGTCGCAGCGGCACCAGTAAGGATTGTATTGACTCCGATGATCCAACAGCACCCGATGATGATAAATACGATGAGTCCAACAACCACAGTCCTAGGATTGCATTTAGCTTAGGCTTGCATTTGCATTATAGGCTTGCATTCGCATTTTAGGCTTGCATCGTGGTAGTTTTGATGCTCTCTTCATTCGTCTTCTCATTCTTCAAGGGTCCTCATCTCTCATCATGGTTTCCTCGACTGCACAAGTGTTCAATCCTCGCTCTCTATCGTCAACTATCTTCTAAATCCATTTACGTGATCGAAATCGAAATCTGACACTCCTAAGCAACTCAAAATCGCGTTTTAAAATTTTGGGACCGACGTGATTGAACACTTGTGCAGTTAATTTTCTGATGTTGCTTTCTTGTCAGGATTATCTCTAGTAATCATTTTCTCAGATTCTGCAATCTTTTCATAAAAGTCAACTCTAGTCAATTCTGGTCAACTATGGTCAAACCTAATCAGTAGGACCTCTCGATCACTTTAAATCGATTTTGCTCTCTTGATCTATCTTTTTTTGTGATTTCTCGCTCTCATCTCTATGATGTGTCTTCTTTCGATTTCGCTCCTGAGGGGGCAAGATGATTGCATCATTGAATCTTTTCGCATTATTCTTGAATCAATCTGATCTAAATCAAAAGTCCCCATCGCTAGGGGCATCTCATTACTTGGGGCATATTCAGTTTTTCGTACCTTATGGTCAAAATTGGATAGTCCATCTCTAGGGGCATCTTGATGTCTCGCATCTTGTCATCTATTTTTCTAGGTATCTGAGCAATCTAACTCAGATCCTCAAGGATCAAGATTCATTTTGGAGATGATTATTGAAATCTCATTGGGTATTGGGGCAATCTAACCCTAATTCCTAAAAGTTTCGCTTCGTTCTGAAGATGGCTCTCAAAAGCTCTTTAGACCATTATCTAGGCAATCTAACCTAGATCTCAGAGGGCTAATCTTCGTATTGGGGAAATCTAACCCTGATTCTGGAGATAGTCCTAGATCTTCATCAGCTATCAGTGGACATTGGGGCAATCTAACCCCGATTTTGATCTTCACTTTAGACTGTTCTTTGAATCAATGCGTTGCTCGCACATCAATTCAAAGAGGGGCAAAATGTAACACCCCAAAATTGGCACCTAATAATCCAATCAATTTTGGTGCATTTTCTCATCTTTGAAGTCCTATAGTACTAGGCAAATTATTCTCCTTATTGACTTTAATTGACTGATTTTCAAATGTAGAAAACCCAAATTTGCATAAATCTGACATTGTATTTAATTCCTAAATTCTTAGAGTTTATTAGCTTAAAAACCCCTATGATTAATTGATTTAACCCTAAAGTCTTAAGTGCTTTTAATTAAATCAATTTCACCCCCTTTGGCTAATATACATAAAAGGAATTGAAAGGTTATTTAATTATTGGATGAATTATCCTCAAAAAGTAATTCCATGTGAAAGGACACTCATGTGGCAATAATTCACCCTTTTATTTAAATAATCTTGCATTTTTGTATCAAATGGAAATGAAGAGGCCACCGTTTCTTTTCAAGAAACTCTTCACCCTCTTTCCATGGTTTTCTATAAATTGGACCTCTTTTTCTTCATTAAGAGGATGATTTTTGAGAGCATCAAATCTATAGTCAATTTGCATTTAATTTCTTTCATGCTTTAAGCTTAAAATTTGCATAATTAGGCTAGTTTCAATTGGAATTGAAGATGTATTGCTTTCATTTGTAATTCATTCATATATATAACATTTCAATTTGATTCTCTCAAAGCTTTCTAGATTAATGGCAAGTTCAATTCTAGTATAAAAGCAATTTCTTTTCTAGATTACAAGCATTTCATTCCTAGAATAAGAGTATTTGCTTTTCCTAGATTAATTGTATTTTGTTTCCATAGAATAGTTGCAATTCAATTCTAGATCAATAATTTCTTAATTCATAGATTAATTGCATCTCTTTTCATAGGCTAGTTGTAATTTCAATTTCATAGAGTAATGGCAAATTGGTCTTTTCTCACATTCTAGAAATCCTCCATATTAGCAATGGTCAGGTTGTTGGCTCTCATAAGGGTAAACTCAACATCCCCAACTAATTAGGAGGCAACAAGTTGCTTCAATCGAGTTTGCAAGGTGGACAATTCATGTTCATTTTTGTGAATTGAACGATTGTATAATGACTATGTTGTGCTTGTGCCAAATTCAGAGGTCCACATTCAGCATATAACAGGAGGAAGATAAATTTATGCTTATGATTAAACCTTGGCATCAGGAATTTAATCCTTCATCGGAAGTCTTCAATAAGGTCCCTATATGGGTTGGACTACCTAATCTCCCTCTTCACCTTTGGCATGATTCCATCCTTGAGGAAGTGGGGAAGCTTTGGGCGATTTTTTGTTGTTGGATCATGATTCCTATAATATATATCATTCCAGTTTTGCTTGTATTTTAGTAGATCTTGACATTTTGAAGGGTCTCCCAGCTGAAATCAAAATAGAATCAACATTAGGATCTTGGATCCAATAACTTGAATATGAGGGTATTCCCTTCAGGTGTCGCAAATGCTTTAATACTGCCCACGTTTCATCCTAATGTGGCCTGGAAATTAAGAAAAAGAAATATTCTCCCTCTTGGTGGAAGGGGGCTTCTACATAACATTATATTGTTCGGAAACATTCCTCTCAGTCTGGTAAGAAGGATGATTTGGTTATTCCTCCAGTTTCCCCTCTATGGTGGTTGCTGGTATTAAATCTATTTTTGCTAGAACTGATTCTTCTCTTTCTCCGCTGGTTGTTGTTGTTGTTGGGTCTGTTGGTGGCTCTATTATTGGTGTTGAACCTGTTCCTTTATCGTCGGGTATTGTTGTTGGTGGGTTTGGGGATGCTGGCTTGGCTGGCATGTTGGGACCTACTAGTTCTGGCTTGGTAGCTCCTCTGACAGATAGATCTATGGTTGGGGTTATTGATGGCCCAGTGTTAGATGTTTCGCTGGAAGATTCTATTCCCCTGTTGGGAGTTGGGTCTTTGGCTATGGATCCTTTATGCTAGAATGATGAGACTGCCAAGGTTGAAAATGGTTGGATTACTGTTAAAGGAAAAAAATTAAAAGGTCTTCCTCTTCATTTGACATGACCCTTCAGTCCCATAAGAAAGGGACATAAGGATAGTTCTCATTCTTAATGCAGTTCATCTCCAATGTTTCATCTTTTGTAGCATTTTGGGAAAGTTTCTTTTGTGTTCTCGGTGGTGAGTGATCCTCTTAGGATTTGGCTGGTATATTTTGTTTTGGAATCTATCACTTCTCTATCTTAAGATCCTACTGTGTATAGGGTTTCAGGGCCCCTTCAAAACTTGTTGTTACCTTAATAAAAAAACATAGAGTTGTCATTAATATACATATTAGCCAATATGTATACATTATGCATGATAAATATGTTATCGAAATGTCAAATAGAGTGGTTTCTATGAAGAGGATAAGAATCAAACATATGATAGAATATTAAACAATGTTTTCTCAAGGAGGATTCGATAACTAGCTCCCAATGGGTGAAATTAAATTGCACACTCAAAGTTCAGTCAATGTGTGCTACTAATGTGGTAGTGGCACACAGTGACAAGAACACAAATCTATACAATAGTAGTGGTCATGACATGATCAAGAGCTAAATAAAGGGGCTAGTAGGTGTTATAGGTTGCAAGAAATAAGAGAAAATGGCTTGAACGATAATCTTGGAAATAGAAAACTTGTTTGCATTCTCTAATATATGTGGTAGAAATTAGTAGGTAGTCATTGATAGGTTAAAATAAATTTGTGTTTGTCGAAATGTAACCCTATTGTAAATCCCTAAATAACCCAACCACAAGCCTATAATCTACAAAGAAATAAAAAACACCTATAGAGCTCTAAATCAAGTGCATGCAAAAATAAATAAATAAAGGTATACCTCGTACACATGATAAGCTTGACTTCATTGTTATCCTATCCTTCAAAATCATGTAGAAAATAGTAATTGCTCCCAACATTAAACATTGGCACAAGATGGCATAAAGGAATGAAATGTGGTCAATTGATAATGCAAGTATGATAGAAAGATAGAAAAATGATAGTTTGTATGCGAGAATACTCAAGAGGTTGCTAGGCCAAATGATCGAGGAAAAATCTTCTATTATAATAGCCTTTAAAAGAATAAAGGGTTTAGATTAAAATGTTAAAAGATGAAAGGCTAAGATTACGATTTAAGAGGAGAATGGATAAGATTAAGAGGTTAAAATTGATAAAGGGGTTAGATTAAGAGGTGCATTGGCTTTTGGTAGCACATAGTTGAGTTCAATGACTATGCATTTAGGTTACGATTTATGTGAACAAGTTGAAAGGTCACGATTAGAGAGAAAAGGATGATGAATTAATTAAATAAATAGGAACATTTATAAAACTAATATTAGAAAAAGGTTGAATCAAGGACACTTAAATAAATAATATGAGAAAGAAAAGGCTAATGAATTAAATAAATTAATGAAAATATATATTTAACTCATTGAGGACATTTTTTAGGTGTCTACAGACAGTACGTAAGTTAAATTATGGGTATTGAATATGGACTTTGGTGTCTAGTGACATATTATTTTCATGCAATAAAAGACAAGGGAAAACTAGGGTTTAACATAAATTCCATGGAAGAAGATTCGCAATAACCAAAGACATGAATGGATGCAACCGAATATAGAAAAATAGTAAAAATACTAAGACATGTTTTAAAGGCTAGAGGAGCGCATAGAAAATAACATCAAGGACATGTACATAGCCATATCAACTCAAGAAGTTAATTCTAAATCCATAAGGTCTATAGGCTAGTCATACTTAAAACAAGAATAACATCATGTCAAACAAAGGTAGGAAACAAAGAAAAGATAGGCCTTCGATACATAAATAAAATATACTATCATATGTAACATGTGTACACAACTAAATCCTTAGCCAAGAACGTAAACCATAATAGTAGACAATTACCCAAAGGATTGAACCTAAAGGTTAAGGTACAGAACAAGGTAACATGTGATGTTAAATTATGCATATAAATCAATTAACAAGCTAAAATTTAGGTCAATAGAGTACATGCAACAACTATTATATCTTATGTTAGAAATATTGGACTAGTGAGAAACTATTTTATTCACCAAATAAAATAACCTATAATAGTGGTGCTAGGTGTAGTGCCTTTCCCATTTGCTTCCTGTAAGACATCCTAATGGATGTGGCTTTGACATTATGTTGTGTTAGTACCTCTGTGTAGTTGGACAAGATCTCTTATGATGCCTTGTTCTGGCTCTAGATGCTTCTTTGTTTCCTTTTGTGAATAGTTTATCTCCTCGTATGCTTGGATGGATATATGTTTGTATTATATGATCATGTTGAGCCCATAAAAGGTTGGTACCTTCAAGGTGATCTAGTTTATGTCAATGCATCAGCAAGTTGTGTATGTCCTTATGCCTGGTTGTGAGAACATTGGTGGTGTATCTTGTTGCTTACCTGATTTACGTTGTCAGACCTTTTGAGGCTACGATTGTGAGTTATGTGGACTCAATGTGTTCTTGTTTATTGGGATCTAAGATTTATTCATGTATGATGTTCTTTGATTAATCTCATGTTATGATATTATATTGGAATTCATAGATGCACCTAATTACTATACATTCTTGTGTTCCTTTTCAAGATTCATCAATGGTTGTTCTAGTGTTTATTGAGATGTTCGTTTGATTCACTGATGTATGTGCTAGTGGTCATGGTGGTATTGTGCATTGCCATGTTTGGTTACTATTTATTTGCGTTTCAATTGTTATATGTTGCAAATGCCATGCAATATTATTTATGCTTTAATTAAAATAAAATGATTTAATTATGATGCATACTGAGGATTAAATATGAAAGGACCAAATTCATAACATTCTAATACATACGAATGTATATGCCACTAGATCCACTTTTTATTAGGTGCACTTTGATTATTTTATGTGTGTGTCCTTCGGCTATTTATATTGTATGCAGTTGCACTTGATATGTGCATTTTTTAGTGAACAGGTACCAAAGATCATCTCCACCTGAGCTGTAGGTTTGAGTGTGTCTTATCCCCAACACTAGCATTGGAGATAGTTACATTGGTCATTCATGATTTTAGCCAATATCATTCTTGGAAAGAACAATGTATCATAATTGATATATTATACCTTCGGTACCATGTGGGTAAAATCCAGACTTTATTTTCATTATCATAATTATACCAGTGACTATCTGTGCATTAGAGTTTACCACAATTATCACAAGTTAGGGTTTAATGTTGGTTTTAATCCTTATTGTTATTTTTTATTCTTCAGCAAGTGCGCCGAACTGTATTCATATTTATGGAATCAAGTTGAATCAGTCCATTTGGGGATTTGATTTAATTGAATCATTGTAATTTTATTGGATTAAGTGTCTTTGTAATTAGCCTTTTGTATTTTGACCCAAAAATGTCGTATAATGAATAAATAAACTTTGTTTTGACACTTAGTCATTTTTGGAGACCAATTTCTCTCAAAAACCTCTTTTGAGCAATTTGATATTTTGTCCATTGGGTGATTTATGCCTGGAAGAATTTTGTGGGTAGTGAATCGTTGAAATCATGACAGGATCGCTTCAGTTTGCCAAGATTTTTGTTAGCTCCATTGTCGTATTGATTTTATTCTCTATGTTTTGGGTTTTTCCTCTAGTTGTGAGGTAGGGCACTTCATATCTCCCTCTTTTCTTTGGTTAATTGCTTTAAGTTTGTTGTAATTTATATGTGGAATGTATTATTGTTTTTCCCCACTTGTTTGAGCTCTTTGGATGCCTGGTTGACCTTGTATGTGTTTGGTTAATTTGGAGTTAAACTTTTATGTTGTTAGGTTGTTTGTTTTTTTCGTATGACATCAAATTGTAATTTTTATTACATTTATGGTTTTTTGGGCATGTGGAAACCAATGGGTTTTCCTAAAATCATGAGATTCCAAGTTTAATTTTGGGCGATTATTAAAAGGTCCTCAATTTGCATGGCCTCCAGAATTGAGTTTTCACCATGTTTGGTGCTTTTTTGTATTTTGGGCTTGGTTATTTGCAGATGGATTATGTGGTCAGAATTAATTGATGGGATTCCAATTACTTATTACTATGATTTTAACTTCGGGTTTTAAACTAATTTTATGTCTTGTGCGTTGTCAGAAATTATTGTCCTTTGTTGATATTATGTCCTTTTGAGCTTTATGAATTTGTGCATATTATGTAGCACATATCAGATTATCTAGGGATCTTTACTCTTGTTCATGGTTATAACTGAGTGTGTGTGTCACACAAATTTTTTTTTGTCTTTGTGCTGAGCTTTGGCATTGGGCCATATGGTGGTATTTATCTCCCTTTTGTGGAATTTTTCTTGAAACATTTATGCTATGGATTTGATTGTGAGATAAATTCTTGGATTGTTTGGGGATGTTGGTATCCCCTATCTATCTAATTTTAGATCATTTTGGGATCAAATCTCTTGGTGATTGGGCCAATAGAGTGTACTTGTGCTTTATTTGATTGCCTTGGTTTATTGGCTTGTCTTGCCTAGTTGATTTTCCATATTGATGTTATTGATGTGTTTGTTTGAGACTGCATTCGCGGCATTATGTTTTTTTCTAATTGATGGGATCTCGAGAGATCCATACTCTTGGGTGAGTCCAATTGAGTGCTCCTTAATCCACGAGTGGAGCTAATGAATTGTTTATTTTTTGGCTTGTGTTTCGATAGCCTTTGCATTGCCTTGTTTATGGATTCTCTATATGTTACGTTGTGAGTCCCACTTTGTATTTTTGGATGTATGGTGTTGATATCACATACATGCATGTAGTTGATCTATGCTCCTATGTCGAGGTTTGAGTTTCTCATTCTCTTGGTGAGTCCAATTGAGCATATGTGTGTATAGTCAAAAAATGGAAGCACTTCCATTGTAGAATGGTTTAGCCTTCTGAGTAACTAGTTTGGGGTCATGTCAAGCATCTTGAATGGGTCTCTAACTTGGATTTGGTTTTCTCCCATATTTTGCCCCATTTCCCACTTTTCTCCGGCCTGTTTCATGCATCCTAAACTGCAAAACTGAGACTTTTGACCTCGGGGTCAAAATTGACATTTCTAGGTCAAGGTCGACCTTGACCTTGACCTAGATCAGAATCAACCTCGATTCTAACCCAAGGTCCAAATTTCATGATTCTGGGGTTTCCAGATGTCGGGCTTCGAAAAGGTTTAATTCCTGCTTTTGGGTCGGTTGTTTCGGTCTTCCAAGCAACGACTCTTGAAATTATATTTAATATAGGTCCACTTCTAGGGATATAGGTCTGATTGGAATTTAATTCTCCTATGTAGGCCTCTCTAGAAGATTGTGCCCTAGATTCATATATAAGGAAGACTTCTCCTCTCATTTTCTCTAAGACACAAGAGGTAATTCCATCCATCCAAACTCTATGCATGATCTATTGAAGAAAGAATCTACTATCAAGCATTCAAGAACTCAAAGACATTCAAGAATTTAATTCATCAAGGAGATCCATTGGTAGCCATTGAAGGATTCAAGCTCTATGGAGCCCTCTTGTTGAAGATTTCTCCATCCACATTCCTCCAAGCTTCTTCCTATTCCAAGATCCATTCAAGATTGGTGTT
>MU225870.1:594766-606898 GCA_018584345.1 Thuja plicata | reverse complement strand
CCCCCCCCCCCCCCAAAAAAAAAAAAAAAAAATCATTTTTCTTGCAGGGACAGGTTCATAACAGTGAATTGGAGTGCAGATTCGGATACCCCTTTTCGGCAAACTATCAGGATCCGAAAATAGATTTTGGGTCAAAATCGACATTATGTTCTGGGTCAGAATTAGAAATTATGGGTCAAACATGACATTCATTTCTGGGTTAGAATCGACATTTCATTCTGGGTCAGAATCAGAGATTCTGGGTCAGAATCATAAATTTTGGGTCAAAGGTGACATTCATTTTTAGGTCAAAATTAGAACTGAGCCAAATCGGAAAAAGATTTTTGGGTTTTCTTCGTCTCTTCGTTTCTGTGTTTCTGTTCCAAATCCGGTTGCAGATTTTCTAGAAACTTAGTGTAGACACCCGAAAATAGCATTCTTCATATCTATAGCATTTTGAGGTTAGTACTTGTCTTCAATTCATTTAAATTAAAAATTTTAATCTTCCTAAATCTATCACACATTCTCTTCTATAGAGCAAGAGTTAGGGTTTCTCTCTTTATCCCTATCCTTAACAGGTTGATTCATTTATGCATTGATCCTTTCTTTAGGTTTAATCAATTTGGATCTTCCCTTTATGAAATTTAGGATTAAGAGGACAAACTTACCTTCTTCACTATTCCTACAACACACATTAAATTTATAATCATCCATTCACACATAACATAACAAATACATTTCATTTTTATCTTTACATTTTGGTGAACCCAAGATAGACAACTCTTTCTTTTTTGGCGTTAGATTTACATTTTTATGTTAGATATTGCATGCATATTAGATATTTTTCTTTTATGTTATTGCATTTACATTTCAAAAATAAAAAATAAAAATCCTGTGTTTCCTAAATTAGTTCATATATTATATTTACTACTTCTAGTCCTACTTATAGTATCCCGATAAGAAGAAGTTGTAGACTCATGGGTTCCTTTGATTCTGAGTCTTCCTCTCCTTTCCTTAAGATCTCGGATGACAATTTGACCACCCATGATTCCAATCATTCTATGGAGCATAACTCTTCTCACTCATCTCATGATGAGGGTGATGCTTTAAGAGTTCCTCCTGAACAAGTCCAACAACTTTCAACCGAACTTGATAAAATGGGAAATTGGCTTATTCAAGAAAACCATAATCAAGATTCCATCCAAGCTATAGAGGCTCTTAAGAAATTCCTTCATGATAGTGATCAATGTGTTAATCTCTTGTGTGGTATCACTCATCTTGTGCATTTGAATTGTAAACCTTTAGCTCAAGAGGCTCAAGATCTAGGATTCACTCCTCCTGTCACTAGTGGGGAACCTTCTTATGTTCCTTTACCTAGCATTCTTACTTACACTCCTCCTTTGATGACTACATCTCTTCCAATTCTATCTATTCTTGTGAGTGTTCCACCGGTGTCTCTACCTACCTCACATCCTTCTTACCATAGTGTTCCTTTTACATATTCCAATCATCTTCCAACTGTGGTTCCAAGTGTTCCATCGGTTGTGTCTTCCATTCATGTCACTTCCTACACTTTTCCTAGTGTTCCTAATGTTTCTATGCCACCTATTCTTCTAATGATTCCACAATCATTAGTTTGGCTCAAATTGTGTCATCTTTACAACAACAACTTGCATCCTTAACCCAATCCAAGTTTAGCATTCCTACATGTGACATGGGTAGTCGTTTATCCTTAGACATTATTCATGCTACTGTCCCTCAGCAAGTCGATATGCCTCATCTTGAGAATTACAATGGTAAGGGAGACCATGTTACTCATGTTAAAACATTTCAAATTCTTTGTAGTGATTATGCTCATGACCATAGGATTTCAGCTAATTTGTTTGCTAGAAATTTTTGTGATAAGGCCTTGCAATGGTATTGTTCTTTACCTCCTTATTCTATTGATTCTTTTCCTAAACTTGCTAATACATTTATACAGTAATTTCATAATAACATTGGTCCGCAAGTTTCCTTAACTGATTTAATGCATTGTAAACAAAACACTAAGGAAAAATTGACTGATTTTATTGGTAGATTTAAGCATTTGTATGCTCAGATTTCTTATCCTATTCCTGATATTTCTATTTAGCATATGTTTATTTCAAATTTACAAAAGGATATTAGAGATAAGATTCTGCTTACTGAATTTACCTCTTTTCAACAACTTTGTCAACACTTCATCATTATCACTTACAAGTGAGTCAATTTGAGAGAAACACTCCAATGGCTCTTGTTCCATTTGATAAGAGTGATGTCGCTCATAATCCTAATAAGTTTTAGAAACCTAACAACTGTGTCAAGATAAATAAACAGGCGAATGCAGTCGCTGATCAAGTTGTTGCATCCAACAATGTCACTTCTGCATCCACTGCTTTCTGTATGAATCGTACGTTTACTCCTCTCTCTAAATCTTTACATTCTATTATGAGTAGGTTGTTAAGTGCTAATATAATTACTTTGCATCCTATTCGACCTCTTCTCCCTACTATGATGGCATCAAAATCCTTTGATCCTAAAGATTTTTGTCAATACCATCGACAGAATGGCCATGATACTGAAAAATGTTATTCTCTAAAACATGAGGTTCAAGACTTAATCGATTCTAATGCTTTATCCGTTGATAATTTTGATGGTAATGAGAAAAAATCTATCTCTCCTCCTAATCAAAACCTTCAAATCTATACAAATCCTTTACCTACACATGATACTAATACCATCACTCAACCATCTTCTGTGGATAGTGTTTACGATTCAAAGATGGATGATCTCAATCACATTGTTAATCATGTGGAGAGCGATGTTTCATCTCAACCTACTGCTCAAGATCCTTCACCTCCACTTCAACTTCAAGTTCCACCTAAACCTCAAAAATAAACTAAGGATAAATGACCTAGGGAACTCTCAATTACCTTTAATGATTCTAATTCTATTAAAGCTACCGATGGTCTCCTTTATATTTATGCTAGGATTGCTAAGATACCTATGTGTGCTTGTCTTGTCGATCCCACATCTTTAAAAAAATTCATTACTGAGGAAAAATTTTTTATGAAAAACCTACAACGTGATTTTTATGATACATTTGATGCATGGATCCAAACTTTTAATGGTTTTCTCTATCCTTCACTTGGTTCTATTAACTTGCCTGTTGAACTTTGTGGTAAATTTGTAGTTACTACCTTCATTGTCATTCCTACTTTTGATCAATTTCAATTCAAATTTGGTTTTCATTGGTTAAATTCCATGCATGTTGTTGCTTCTCCTATTCATAAGTGTATTAAGTTCATTCATAATGGAGAAGTAAAAACAATTAATCATAGTTTGTATCAACCTTCTATTCCTAGAGATTGTGCTACTCTTGATTTCTTTTGGCCTTCATTACCTGATTCATGTCCTCCTCACCCTGATAACCTTTTTTGTTCATATCAAGCCTCTAAACATCGCAATATTTTCAAGTTACGCATGCCTCAGATAGATCTTAATCATGGTCTTTTTCCCACTCCTTATATACCTCCTTTATCCATTATTTCTATCTCTATTACTCAACCTCCCAGTGTCACTTCTCATCCTACTAAGATTCCTACCAATCCTCCTATAGAACCTGTGAAGGAACCAATTGTCATTCCTCCTATTTCTCAACATGTGTCAAACAAAGAGAAACATAACAAATCTACTAATGAATGTCGTAATAACCTATGTCTGATGTGTTGGAGGAAGTTAATGTTCATAATAATGTTAAGATGAATTATTATGATGATTCTATTCGTAGCTTAGATCCTATTTTAATTAATCTTGATGAGGAGGATACTTTTAATGATCCTATGGATCCTAGTGATGAATATGAGACCATCGATCTTGATATTGATTTACCTCATATACTTTCAACTCAATTGATAATTACACCTAGTATCAAACATCGTGATTCTCAAGAGGATCCTTGTTTGGAACAGGCTATTATTCCTACTGTATTGGATATAGTCCCTCTTGTGAGTTTCCCACCTTCCCTAAATGATATAAACCGATATGGGGAGAGTAGGCGATGCACTTGATTGGCTTGTCCTTCATGGTAGCCCTTTTTGTGTTTTCCTGTTGTATTGTGCTTCTCCCATAATGTGTTTGCTAAATGTTTGTTAGATTCTTTTATACAACCCTTGTTACTTTGTCGGTGCAAGGTGATAAAGGAATCAAGCCTATTGTACAATTCCTCTATATGTATCTTTATTCTTCTATATGTTGTTTTCGTGTTATGTTGTACTTGTTTTATTGTTCATAATTTTTTTCCTTGTGTAGTCCGCTTGGATCTGCAACATGGTAGCACTGATTCTTTTTGGTCTCCATGTTGTGGTCTGAAAAGACTCTTCTTTGTAATTCTTTAGTTTTATTTCCTCCATTGTGATCGTAGTTCTACTTTATTTCGAGAATGATGTCAATTCATTTGCAATAATATAATATCTATATATACATATTATATTATGATCATACTGACCCCACATTAGGTAGATCCCTTATGTGTTCTTTGTATGTTTATGTAGTATTTCCCTTAATTTGTCTTTGTTTTGGGGCATCTCGTAGTGGAAACATAATCAGTAGAGTTGTTTATTTTTTCGTTAAAGCCATTGCTCCTGTTAAAGTGTTAGCAATGACTTTAATGTGGGGGCATACGCTCTACTCACTTTTTGCACACACGCACTTTCAAACTATTATCAAACTTAAGACTTTTTCCCTTCATGGATTAAATACTAATCCTTAAAGCATGGATTTTTACCTTATAGGATCTCTTGGTCCCTCCAGTTTCAATTTACAATGTTTTGATTCCTTAAGGTTGGAAGGTGTGCTTAAGAATAGATCTCCCTGATGGATTGACTAGTGAGTAGCCACATTCACTAGGAAGTTTGACTCCATCTTTCCAGTTGCACTGTTTCCTTATGTGGTTCACAATGGGACATAAGTTCTCATTGGGTGAGGTAATCACACCCTCTTTATTTTTCTCTTTAACTGGTGATATCTCTCTTATCGTGATCTTAGGGTTGATAAAGACTTAAGTCCCTGGGGGCTTGAGGATTCCTTTGTTCCTTTTGATTTCAATAATATTATATTTTCTTCATGATCTCCTTTACCAAGAGTTTGCATCGAGTCCATGCTCTTGCTAAAGTGGGGGCTAAATGTATAGTCAGAAAATGGAAGCACTTCCATTGTAGACTATTTTAGCCTTCCGAGTAAGTGGTTTGGGGTCATGTCAAGTGCCTTGAATGGGTCTCTGACTTGGATCTAGATTTCTCCCCCGTTCTGCCACATTTCCCACTTTTCTCTGGCCTGTTTCTGGCATCCTAAACTACAAAACTGAGACTTTTGACCTCAGGGTCAAAATTGACCTTTCTAGGTCAAGTTCAACCTTGACCTTGACCTAGGTCAAGGTTGACCTCGACCCTAACCTAGGTCAAAATTGACCTCAATTCTAACCCAAGGTCCAGATTTCATGATTCTGGGGTTTCCGGATGTCGGGCTTCGAAAAGGTTTAGTTCTCGCTTTCAGGTTGGCTGTTTCAGTCTTCGGAGCAACGAATCTTGAAATTATATTTAATATAGATCCACTTATAGGGATATAGGTCTAATTGGAATTTAATTCTCCTATGTATGCCTTTCTAGAAGATTGTGTCCTAGATTCATATATAAGGAAGCCTTCTCTCATTTTCTCTAAGACACAAGAAGCAATTCCATCCATCCAAACTCTATGCATGATCTATTGAAGAAAGCATCTACTATAAAGAATTCAAGAACTCAAAGACATTCAAGCATTCAACTCATCAAGGAGATTCATTGGTAGCCATTGAAGGATTCAAGTTATATGGAGTCCTCTTATTGAATATTTCTCCATCCACATTCCTCCAAGCTTCTTCCTATTCCAAGATCCATTCAAGATTGGTGTTGAAGATCTACAAGAAATTTATTTGAGACATCCTACATCTGAAATTCCACATTATACATCCATTTGGTGCATATATACTTGTTGATCCACGGATTCGAATCCACCACAAGGGTTTCTATACAAGCAAGGTGAATTTGTTCATTTACTTTGTTTTATTTATGCAATTTCAATTATACTTTGAGGTTAATTCCAAAATTGAGGTTTGACCAAGGCAAACCCCTCCCCCCAACAAACAAACAATTTTTCTTGTAGGGGCAGGTTTGGAACAGCGAATTGGAGTGTAGATTCAGATACCCTTTTTGGCAAACTATCAGGATCCGGAAACAGGTTTTCTGTCAGAAATTTTGGGTCAGAATCGGAAATTGTGGGTCAAAGGTGACATTCATTTATGGGTCAAAACCAAAATTTTGTTCTGAGTCAGAATCAGAAATTTTGGGTCAAAGGTGACATTCATTTTTGGGTCAAAATCGGAACTGAGCCAGATCGGAAAATGATTTATGGGTTTTCTTCGTCTCTGCGTTTATGTTCCAGATCCAGTTGCAGATTTTTCAGAAACTCAGTGTAGACACCCAAAAAAAACATTCTTCATATCTGTAGCATTTTGAGGTTAGTACTTGTCTTCAATTCATTTAAATTAAGGTTTTTAATCTTCGTAAATCTATCACACATTCTCTTCTATAGAGCGGGAGCTAGGGTTTTTCTCTTTATCCCTATCCTTAATAGGTTGATTCATTTATGCATTGATCCTTTCTTTAGGGTTAACCAATTTGGATCTTCCCTTTATGAAATTTGGGATTAAGAGGACAACCTTACCTTCTTCACTATTCCTACAACACACATGAAATTTATAATCATCCCTCACACATAACATAGCAAATACAATCCATTTTTATTCTTTACAATGTGTCTCCTTTTTGTTGCATGGCTTGGAATCCTTATTGCTTTATATTTTTTTGGGTGGGAATTTCATTGTTTGACCAGTTGGTGTAGGGTAGTGGAATGGAGTGGCTCTCAAAGGTGGACTGGGGCACAAAGTGGCCCAAGGATAACCCATGGTAGAGTTTTTAATAAAGTGATAACTTAATATATAACTAGGTTAAAATATAATAAAAGAAAAACTAAAATTGGTATTGTGGTTGTTTGAGTGAGATGGAGTCGTTACAAACATGGCCATATGTATATGTTGAGTTGACATATCCATGACCATCAATGGATGTTGAGCTGGCACAGTTGTGGCCATCTGAAAAATGTTGAGTTGACATAGTAAAGATTCCTTAATGAGAGAAGGATTTCTCGAGACCACACGACCCTCCATGTGTCATTACACTCCATTCTTGAGTCTCATCACTATACCTTGTCTAGGTCTGAGTAGTGACCTTGGTGTACTTGCATTCTGGTATATGTATTTGAGTGACTGCATTGGGATTCTTTTTTTGTATCATCCCCTAATTATTGCATTTGATTGACATGTGGGTTATCCATTCTTTGTATGTGTACTTCATTTGTTTGGGTTGTGTGACTATCTCCATGAGCACAGTGGGGTGGGTCGGAGGGTACCACATGGTTGGGTGTCATTGCACATCACTACTAGGGACTAGTGTACATGTGGTGGACTACTTTCAGTGATAGAGTTTGAGAATGATATGCTCATTCTATCCCTTGCATTCCTTTTAAGTGATTTTGTGTATATCATGATATGCTTTGTAGATTATCTTTCATTATGTTTATTATGATTGTATTGAGAGTGTATGACCTTGAATTATGGTATCGGGTAGTCCCTAGTGTGGATTTTTTCATATTTAGGTCATGTGTTGAAGCCACCATTAATTTATTTTTAATTTTATGCTTTCTACAGGATTCTGTGCTTATGTTTGTTGTTTTTGTGCATATGTCTAGTAATCTTGAATATTTTTTTATTCCTATTCACATGTTTTAGCCGACTAGTGCATCCATTTTGCACTTCTTCGCGTAGCACAATTTTTGTACATTTGTTCTGAGACTACTCCTGTGCATTTACAATAGTTTGATGTTCCCTTAGGTCTGTGTAAAAATGAACTTGATATTTAGACTTCCTGTACTTTCAAGATCATTTTCATATATTTACTTTCCATTTTCCAAATTAGTTTTCTATGGTATAGATCACTTTTTTATTTGTGTTTAAAATAAATGTAGTATTGGATCATATTGAGGATGGACTTGCCTCCTCAATCAGAAACTGTGAAGGATGGTCCAATCTTATCCCACTAAGTTCATGGAAGTAGTCTAGGCTCGCACATGGTGACTTAGAATGTAAATGTTCATTCTTGTTAGTGATTGGGGTTGTCATGGAACCCTTGGAAGTGATTTTAGGCTTTCCCTTATGCCCGATCGTGTGATGATCATGGTATACTTCCTTTTATGTTTCTATTTTTTTTTAATTTTGGTTAGGGATGTACTTTTGTTCATGGTATTATTTACATGTTCAAAAAATGATTATTTGGTGCATATTTAATCTTTTGTTCTAAGGATTTTGTGGCGCGGCATTACACTAGGTGATTTTTAAAGGTTTTGTTTAGAAAAATTATGTGAATCAAATAAATAATGTAATTACATTCTTTTCAAAACAAATTATTAACAACAAAGTTGGCATTGATATCCCATGAGATACTAGAAAAAAATGGATAGAAAAGGTGATAATAAACTAAATAAACTAACACAAAGAGAAAAACAATAGAGAAAAAATAAGATCTAGGTACATCTAAGGATAAAGTCTCACTGATATGAAAAATATTCAAAATGTTGAACAAATCAAATAATTGAGAGGGGGGGTGAATCGGTTATTCCCACACACTTTATAAAACTTTTACTTTGTCATTAAACTTATAAACAACAACAATATCAACTTATGATCTATTAGTTAACCACATCAAGCATTCATAATAGATATAAACATGAAAGCACAAGAACGTCAACACATAGAAAACCAGGATTTACTTGGAAACCCAAACTGGGAGAAACCACAAAGAAGCTAATTCTCAGAGAAATGAAACACTGGTTAAGGTGATGTTCACAAAGGCTCATTACCGATTGTGCTCACTGCGGGTTGGTTCATTGCCAATCAGGATAACTACCCTTATATATGAATATGGCTAACTTCCAATAAAACATTTATTGACAAAAGATGAACTGATAGAATTGCATCTAACTATACATGAAATAGTTCAACAATTAAGCTTTGTTAATGTTACCATTAGTAGATTTGAATGTTGATCTTCTCTGTGTATGTTACTATATGATCCATTGTTACTCAGTATGTAAGCCACTTCTTGATCTTAAACAATATGCCTCACAAACTTCTGCTTACACAAAATATCACCACAGATTCACACTATATTATTTCTATAGCTCACATTGATCACACCACAGGATTACATCTCATTTATCCCACAGATACAAAAAGGTTCTTCTTTATTTATATGGATATCTAACCAAGCATATGTCAGCCACACCAAATATGTGTGATGGCCCCAATCAAAATTTATATTAAAATTATATTTAATGCATTTCCATATGTCCTAAATCTAGGAAACACTTAAGGAAACATTACAATACGCCACACTAGGACCAAATAGAGGTCTCACTTTATATGTTTATAATGCATGTTACATTTACCAATATTGTTAGAATGTCACCACCCAGACCATGTATTGATTACTAAAACATATGAACCAACCAATAGGTGAAACAAGATAGAACATGTCCAAAACATGTCTAGAACCAATCTGATGAACAAAACCATTGTCCAGATATAAAAAATAATAACAATCACCAGGAACCGAAAGATAAATCCATGCAATACTGATCACCCAAAGAATACAAGTGTATTGAAAAATGTATGCCATGAGTAGAACCAAGTACACCTACCATGAACATCAAAAATTTTCCATACTGAACCTATACTATATTCATAACCAATACTTATGTTGCATAATCGACAACCAACAGGTACATAACCAAAATATTCCAACAACCAACTGATGTCTCCAGGATGTTGGTATAAAGGTTATGACATCAATGGAAACCAATCCCAGCAACAACTCAATAAGTCTAACAATATCCCCCCTTGGCATTCATGGAAAAACACCAAAACAAAATGAACTCCTAATTTCATAACCAAAAAAATTGCAACCAATTTTTTTTGCCAAAACTCGCCCTAAGTACATGTATCAATTTTTTTTCCTCTTTCTCTCCCCATTTTTGCCACAATGGAAAAGGGTCAAAAAATATATCAAATAAATACAAAAAATTTAACATCAAAGATTTTCTTGTACCTCTCCTTCAAAATTGGAAGCCCCTTCTTCCACTCAGCAATGGCAGCCCCCATCCAGGCACATAAATTGTCACACTCCGCCAGTTTCTCAAAGGATTTCTTCCAGTCCGAAGACTAAAACTACCACAAATAATATTTTTCACTAGCAATTATTCTAGTAGCATGATCCAACCAAACCTCAACCATGTCCTTCACCAACCAAATTTTTTTTATCAGGTCTTCTCTTTGTCTATGTAACAACACTCATTCTGACTAAACTTGTTCACCAATTGTAATTATTTGGTTTTTGTCTTGGTCCTTGAAGATATCATATGTCTTTCCAAGCTCATTCAACTCTTTCTCAATCACTTCACTCTGACCTTTGAAATTGTCTACGGAAACATGCTACCGAAGATATTACATGTATATATCTGTAATCTCCTTCACACATCCCTTCATCTCATTGATAATTCTTGAAAGTGTCTATTTTGTATTGTCACATTTATCCGTTATAGATTTATCCATTATAGATTTATCCACTACATGGAAGTCTACACCAAACTGCAACAACTCAACCTCAATATTTATCACTAATTCATTTGGTAGCATACCAGACACACTGAATATCATGACCCTTTTACTGATCAAGTGATCAGTTAGAAATTTTGTCAGCAATTTATTATCCACCGATGAACAATCGGTCCACAAACTACCAATTATTTTATACTCATCATTCTCCAACAAATTCCTCACCATATTAGAATCCACACACTCTGATTCTGTCAAAGAAAGCATGGTTGTCTCCATATCCTTTTCCTTTTCTGTAACTTCCATCCTTTCTACTACGCTCTCTTCTTCATCTTCTTCTTCTTCATCTTTTGAAATGGTAACTATATCTTTTCATTTATCGCTTGTCTTTCTCTTCTTTGGTTCAAGAGATGAACCACCGACAGCTTCTTCAAGTCTCTTCTTATCAAAGGAAGAGCCCTCCTCACCATGACTTGTCAGTAAAGCACCAACAATAGAAAATCCAAAACCAACACACTCATGTACAGACAAAAAATATGCCTTACACACTTCTTCTCTATTCTCCAACATATCCAAATACCTGAAAAATTCCTTACCGACAAGAATATCAGTCCTCCATTCAACATTTTCTTTGCCAGGTAATGACTTCATGAAGTAAAATACCAAACACATAACCAATGACCCAAATTTGAAATCATAACCACCTTTAACTGTCATATTTACATTCTCAAGGAAATTGTCTAACAACATTTTACACAGATCCATTTGCACATTCTCTTTTATAATCTTACATGTAATATACACAGCTAATGTACAAGTTGAACCATCATGATTCTGAAATTGAATATTATAGGAAACACCTAGGTGGCGTACCTTACTATAGGATCCTCAAGAGTATTGATTAGAAATGCATGTTGATCCCGACCAATCTCAGTAATAGCTTCTACCTCTTGATAGCTAATTGTCTTATTCCTAGGCAACTCACTAACGCTGCATAATCCAAAAATTGCTTCAATTGCCTTCTTCGATACCACATATGGTTTTTCCAGCACTTGGGTTTCACCCTAAAACTGACTCAACATGAACAAGATGAATTACCTATCCTCACACAGGGGAAACTCTCCCTAAATGTCTAGTCCAATATTTCTGATTCTTTGCATATTGGTGCAGGAGCACCCTGGAGATGCCAAGAAAATAGGGTAGTCTCTTGTCATTTTGGTGTGTTAGTGTGTGTAAGACCCTCTATTAGGGAAATGTAAATACATAAGGTCATGTTGACCAAGAGTAGTTTAGGTAGTTTTCATTTTGTGCTTCTTTTCTTGTGTTAATAGCTCTTTTTGGCTCCATTTAACTATGGTGTACTTGATGATGTC
>MU225870.1:554848-593508 GCA_018584345.1 Thuja plicata | reverse complement strand
CTTGTAGAACACAAGAATGGTGACCTTGACAAGTTAGGTAGTTTCCTTGGTTGGAGAGGAAGAACTGATTCTTCCAAGTGTTGAAGGGTGGATTGAGGAATCCCTAGAGGCCCTGAGAGAGAGGCCTTCTAAGATTTTTAAGCAAACTCAGATGGTTACCAAGGAGGCTCCCTAACACATATCCTCCATAGCTAACTCAAATCCAATCGCTTAATACGACTATGATCAAATTCCTTCAGCTCAACCTTCTTCACTTTCTTTGTTGTGGATGCACCGACACTACAAATAGCCAATTTAGGTGTCATGATGTCTTCACAATTCTTCTTTATCAAGCTCTCAACAAATTTATAATTTTTCTCTTTGTGCTACAGTACCAAATGATTCAAAAAAAATTGTCTTTAAAGCCACAAATCAACATGATTGACTTTCCTGACAAAATTTGAATATTGATGATGCAGACCATCTGCACCAAAACATCTTGTCAACATTAATACTCCCATCCTTCCTACTAGGAACAAGCTACTTGCAACCAATACCACTTTAGAGCAGAGGAGGTGTTTGATTTAACATGTCAAAACTCCCCCTAAGCCAAAGAATTTGGCCCAGTTGTTGGAAGAGATAGTGATCAAGTACCACGAGACTCTCCACACCAACAACGTCTTTCTTCTTCCATGGGATATTATTCTTTTGAGATTAATTGGAAATAGAAACATTATTACTGGTTGCTAAATATTTTGCAAGTCACTAAGACTACAACTTGCAAAATGTGTTTTTTAGGCAGCAGTATGTGAGATTACTCTCTCCTCTCAGCAATAGGGGAGGCTCCCTTCTTACCATAGGTGGCTTCAAGTAGAACTGAACTGTAACACATATAGTTTACCTTGCAACAGTAATACCAGTGACTCGATGATTGACTTAAGAACAATCAAACGAGGCAGAAGTTGATTTATCTAAAGATGAAGTGATTCAATGAGCTCAAAGTCTCATGTCCTCACCTCAAATAAGTATTTTATTAATCTATTGTCCAATATTGAAGCCCAAAGTCTTCATTCCTTGGAGTATATCAGCCACTACTTTCTATAGTAACCCCGATTTCCTGAAGCACAAAGTCTTCAAAAAACTTGGATTAAAGATGCTCCAATGATATAAACAAAGAAACTATTTAATTTGAACAAGGATCAATAAATGCAACATAAGAATACATTCATTGATTTTCAAGACAACAACACAAAGTCTATTAATCTCTATTCCTTTATTCAAATGCTTAACTCTCTTACAATGAAACACAAAGTTTTCAGAACTCAAGAGTTTTGCCTATAGTTTATTTGCACAAACAAAAGATCCCTGATTAAAATGAGCTCCCTCCTTTATATAGGAAAAGAGGAGAGAGGAAAGTGGAGAATAAAGAGGGAACCCTCAACCACTTTGACTTATTCAATCCTTATCTCTAACTAACTAACTTTGACTTATTCAATGCTGCAGGACCTAGTGTCCTTGCAACATGATTACATGAGACTACTTTACATATTTTCGTGTAATCTATCAAAGATTATACACTTTTACAAAATGCATGAAAGCATCTAAGTGTCTAACAAGACATGACATCTATTTGCATCATCCTCTGTCGGTCTTCATGCTGCTACAAGATACCCAATGACTGATGTGTTCTGGTTTGGTGAAAACATCTTGAACCGGAACATGAAACTGCATCTTTGATTGCACTGCATCATAGTGGTGATTGTTGAGAGGTACCTTGTGTCTTTCTATTTCAGTTTTGAAAGAATTCTATTTCTGGAATCATTTCACACTTTCCTTTCCATCTCCCTATCTAGCTCCATCGTGTGGTTGCTCTTGCTTCGCATCCTTGCAATTCGCAATCAGGTTTGTGAAACTTAATCACATGTTGGGAAGAACACCATATGCCACATTGTGAAGAACCAAGTTTAAGGAAGATCACTTCTTTCATTTGCAATAGTATGAGAAATACTTTTCTTCTTGCATATGAATCTTCATTCATTTGAGGAGAAGAACATACATCTCACAGAAGGTGGGCTTTTTTGACGGTTTTACATACATGCGTAGAGGAAAAGCACATGCCTTGGCATTTTCCCTTTATGGGAAAAAATCGTGTCACCTTTTGGGAAGATCTCTTTCCTTGTAACCGCGTGGTAAGTACTTTGTTTCTTGCAACACGGATCTTCATGTTTCTTGAGGGGAAAACATTTATCTCATTAAGGACACAAAAAGGTGGACTTTTTTGTACCGTTCTGCATACTTGAAAACTGAAATCCTTCTTTGATATGTAGTATGAACATTATGGAAGAAGTGCGGTTTTCAATCCATAACGCATATATACATCAGCAAATGTTCAAGGTGGGTTTTTTTGAAAACATTTGCATTTTACAAAAGTCATGCATAAAGGTGGGGTTTTTATATTGCCAACGCATTTTTGGAAGAATGAGACAAGAAGGGATATAATGTCCTTGTTTTGAAATATGGTGGATGGCATATGGGGAATCTCACACATTATGAATCTGAAGGCATGATGGCATATGAAAAATTTGCATCTCCTTTTTCAAATGGGAATATGAAAAGGTGGAGTTTTATGGGCTGACTGCATGTGTGAACAGCACTATGCATATTTTATGCACTTTTTGGGAAGATCATCATAAGAACGGGGTTTTTAATCCCGAATGCACGTAAGAATAGATGGCATTCTTATATGCAACTTTAGAAAAGATGAGAAAGAAGAAGAGAGTACAGCATATACAAACTCAAAACAAAAATGCAAACAAGAAAGAGAAAACTAATCATTTTACCTTCCTTGGATGCAAGGGAAAAAACAAACTTCTCCTTCAAAGAAAATGTTGGAAATGAAATGAATTTCAAATTTGCAGATTAAGGGAAGTTTACAGAGTTATATAGACCCTAAAATTGACATGTTCTTGTGAAAAAGAAAGCCAACTTCAGTGATCATGGATTGGGGATGGACAAGTGCTCATCATGCATCAAAAATTTGCATGAAATTAGCAAGTATGAGGAGGAATTCTTCAAAAATGTGCCTTAAATCAACTCAAACCCTTCTTCTATTGAACATATTTACACAAAGCATGTATTTTGAAATTAATGAAGATGAAAAATGTTTTAAACAACTCACCAAATTAGTGGTGATTTGAGTAAAAAATGCAGTGATTTGAGGCAGCTTTCTTGGAGCAGAAAAATGTTTTGCCTTCAAACATATCCCTGGTAGACTCCTACCAAAATGCAGCACCATATGGAGTTGTTTTAATGCGATTTGCAATAAAAAATTCCCGTCTCAGCTTCAAGAAATAGAAAGTGCAGCCTTCTATGGAATCGGTTAACGTTATAAATGGTGAAGTATTTAAAACATATGTCACTCCTTATATAAACAACGCCATATACTTTAGAGGAAACCAAAATCTTTCAAAGAAGAATGAAGGGATTAAATGATATGCAAATATATGTATTAACTATGTTTTAACAAAGGTTATCGCATATGTATGCTGGCTGGAAAACACCGCCTGATAACTTATAAGTAAGCCAAGATTTTATAAAGAAAAACATACGCATTTTAGCATATAACCGATATGCACTTTCAAATAGAATTGATGCCATGTTTTAAGACTTTACATATTGTAAAGTATTAAAAAAAAATGACACCTTTTAATCATCCACGCATTTTTAGAAGGTTTATGACATGCGAAGTGTCATGTTTTTCTTTTTAAAATCCACGCTATGTGCTTTTAAGCAAACCGTGGCTCTTTAAGAGGAGAAAAACATATGATAGCATATGTTATTCACTTTAAATCGATGCTTCCTCCTATCTTATGAGGCCACGGGCTTTTGGAGACCAATAACATATATTATATGCATTCGATATGCCATATAAAATAAAATAAAAAGACCCAACTATTTATCGCATATGCATATAACATGTGATCTGTAAAATAAATAATAGCTTACATAATATATATTATATATAAATAATTTTGTAATGATAAGTATTTCAAAATTAAATTATCATTGTATGATTATTTATATACATTATACTATGCAATATATATTTATTTAAATAAGAGCCTTAATTTGTTTACGAAAAATACTTAGAGCTTAAAGCCATGTCAAATTTAATCAGAATCACGATTGAATTTTTGTAGTGTCGCCTTAATTTTGTAAATTCAAAATTACAGACAACAATTACCATTCCCAGTAATCACCGGAGCACCACCAGATTTGCATGTGTTAGCATAATGACCATTCTAACCACACTTGAAATAATTAACATTCCTTCTACTAAATCTCACCAACTAAATATTAGATCTGCATTAAATAGCCTTGTGACCATACTTGTGACATACATAGAAAATCCCATGAAAGATATTATTCACTACACTCTTCTTATCCTTATTTGAAACTTAAATCATGCACTGACTCACCTTATGACCGATCTTATAACAATTAAAGCATTGAATTTTATTATCCTTTCTCATCTTGTAATTAACTTCCTTATGACCAAAATGCTTGCAAATATAATAACTATTACAATATAAGTACCTTTGAGCATTCAGTTGTCTTACCAGAGGCCTTTTTGTGGATGTATTCTTATTTTTTCCTTACGTGTTACTTCAACCTTTGCATCACCTTGATTTACCTTCTCTTTTCCTATGTCCTTCTGATTTGAGCATTCACCAAAAAACCCTAATCCTTCCTTGTCTTTGTGACCTTTCTGCATGTCTAATAACTGATCCAAAATAATACTTCTTTCACACACTTTTTCTTATGCTCTCAACTTGTTCAATTCCATTTATAGCTTCTCATTTTGTTCTGAACTCTTCTTGATAATCTCCTTGATTTTTTCTTCAGATTCTTTCCATTCTTCCATTGCAACTTCCAATTCAGCTCTGGTTATCCAAACACTTTTCATCTTATGCCTCTTTCTATCCCTGATAAATTCCTTTGAATGCATCTTTCCATTCAACTATTTTTCTAGGTTTTCTACCCTTTCCTTTGATTCCTTAAGTTCCCAACTAACTTCATTATGTCTTGCTTTGAATTTCTTTTTTTTTCTCTTAGCTTTGTGATACATGCATTTTCTTCCTTCAGGTTCACTTTCATCTCCTCATTCTCTAATTTGGTACCCTCAATATCACTCATCATGATTTTTCAATCTTCTTCAATATAGTATCCTTCTTCCATCTGCTCAAAAATCCAAGATCTCTTTCAAGCAGTTAAGCTCTATCTACAAGGGACCAAGCTCTGATACCAATTGTTGAACATGTTGAATAACTGAGAGGGAGGGTGAATAATTTATTCCCATATACTTTATAAAATTTTTACTTTGTCGGTAAGCTTATGAACAAAAGCAATATCAACTTCTGACCTATCAGTTAACCACGTCAAGAATTCATAACAGATATAAACATGAAAGAATAAGAACACCAATGCATAGAACATCAAGATTTACATAGAAACCCAAACTGGGAAAAACCATGGAGAAGCTAATTCTCATGAAATGAAACACCGGTTAAGGTGACACTGGTTAAGGTTATTTTTATAAAGGCTCATTGTTGGTTGTGCTCACTGCAGGTTGGATCACTATTGGTTGGATCACTTTCATTTGGGATAACTACCCTTAGATATGAATATGGATAACTTCCAAGACAAATTTTACTGACAAAAGATGAACTGATAGAATTGCATCGAACTATGCATGAAACAGTTCAACAATTTATCTTTGTTACTATTACCATCAATAAATCAAAATGTTGATCTTATCTTTGTATGTTACTGTCTTATCCACTCTAACTCAGTATGCATGCCACTTCTTGATCTTCATCAATATGCCTCACAAACTTCTACTTACACACAATACCACCACATATTCACATTATATCTCCTTTTATAGCTTGCATTGTTCGTACCACACCATTGCATCTCATTTATCCCATAGATAAAATAAGGTTCTTTATTTATATGCATATCTGACCAAGCATATGTCGACCACATCAAATGTGTGGGACGGCTCCAATTACAAAAGATATTACAATTATATTTAATGCAGTACCATAGGTCCTAAATCTAGGACACACTTAAGGAAACATTACAACACGCTACACCAGGACCAAATATAGGTCGCACTTATGATGTTTACAATACATGTTACATTCACCGATACTGTAAGAACACCACCACCAAGACCATGTCTTGATTACAAAAACATGTAAACCAACCGATAGGTGAAACAAGATAGAGCATGTCCAAAACACGATACCAAAACCAATATGATGAACAATGTCATTGTCCATATAACATAAATAATAGCAATCACAGGGAACCGATAGACAACTCCATGCAATATTGATCACCAAAAGCATACAAGTGTACCAAATCATGTAGGCCATGAGTAGTACCTAGTACACCTGCCGTGTAACACCAAAAATTGTCCATACTAAACCTATATTATCATAACCAAGACCCTAGTTAAATAACCAAAAGCCAACAGATACATAACCAAAAGCTACCAACAACCAACCGATACTGCCAAGATGTCGGCATAAAAGTTTTGACATCAATGACAACCAATTCCAGCAAAAACTCAACAAGTCTAACACAAAATATTGTATAAATGCTCCTTGGTAAGTTTTTAAGGTTTGTGACTAAAAGAACCTAACCATGCAAGGGAGGATTCCTTGTTTGAATACCCAGTCTTATCCAAACTACCGCATCGATTGTCTTGTCGTATATAAATTTCTGTATTTTGGGTGATGGCGTTAGCAAAGGTTTCTCTTCCTTGCATCTCAATATTCAAATGTAGTTTAAAGGCTAGAGAGATCATTCTAGTCCAAAATTTATTGCAATGGGTTTAATTGGATAAATTTACTACTGTGGCATCGATCCCTCCAAGATCGTCAATTTTTTTTTTTTAAAAAGGATCAATCAAGTTCTCAAATCAAAATTTATGACCTTTGAAAGTTAGGGGTCAAGAATGTAAGTGCATCAATGACACGAGAGATATAAGAAGTTACACATGGTATCTAAGAGTATTCACCAACCTATGACATGTTACTATAATTATTATAAAGCACCTTTAGGCGGGTGGAATGAGATAAATTAGAGTACCTAAATTTGACATGTTATAGATTATTATATGACTATTCTTGGGATTTGGGTGTAGGAATTTGACTAGGGCATTGGGTGGTATTATATTATGGTTTTGTAATTCTCCTTTGGTAGTTTCATGTATTGTTTTCTCCATTTATTATTTTTTGGGATTAATTTTGGATACTGTATTTTTTAGGTATGTGTATGCTATCAACATTACTCTATAACTTATTAAGAACATTAGTTTTCCACAATCCGTCATTGTTACTACTTGCTACTTTTGGTTTAGATGGCATAAGGTTTTTTTGTATCAACGTTTCATGATCTGAAACGTTAATGCAAAAAAACTTACACAGTCTAAACCAGAAGTAGCAAGTAATAATCTATAACTTATTGTTGGTGTTATCATCTATAAAGGTGCCTTGCCTAGAATGTATTGCAATCAACATCATTGAGGATTGCACAATTATATACAATTCAAGGTTTTGCATTTACTAAGCTTAATTTGTTAATAGTATCATGTGCAAGGTTTATTTATGTTGAGGGTTTCTGTTTTATTACCATATTACAATGCTCTTTATGTGTATATAGTTGTGTGAATGAGTAAAGTGTATATACAACTATGTATACGTGTGTGCACATATGTGTCTACATGTAATGTCCTCTTCTAGTGAATGTTTGTTTATTGCAACACAATAT
This sequence comes from Thuja plicata, assembly GCA_018584345.1. Lineage (NCBI taxonomy): Eukaryota > Viridiplantae > Streptophyta > Pinopsida > Cupressales > Cupressaceae > Thuja > Thuja plicata. The sequence continues at coordinate 585,687 of MU225870.1, read as the reverse complement.
TATGTCTTGACATTAATAAGGAGATAGTTAAGTGATTCATAATATAAATCTTGAACACTATATTTGATCTTATCTTAACTCCCCTTCAACTCAATCAAAGGATGAAGAAATTATTGTCATAGAGCGTTGATACCGTCTCCATAATTAGGCCCAAGGGTTTCATGAACATCTGTCAATACCCACCACTTTGGGGTCACCTAAATTGTGAAGGAAATCCCCTGCCCCTTTCTACACATACCAATCAATCCTTCCGTCGGTATTAATGAGACTAAAGATGAGACAAATATAATTTAATAGTATTGATATAATCATATATTTATATGTGAATGTTTTGATTACTTTTTGATAAATTGACCTATTTTTTATATGATTTACCCATACATATATATTTCATAAATTCATTTCATAATTAACTATATATACATCTATTGATTACTTATTTACTATTATATTTGATTTATTTCATATTCATTATATAATAGAAGTATATTGCTTACTAACATTAAAATATTCTATAACTTATTATGACCAAGTTTAGATTTATTCATCTTATCCTTTGAGTCTTAAACATATATATTAATGACATCTTAAACATATATATTAATGACATAAACTTAAAGAGAATATTCTTCGCATACCTTATATATTAATGACATAAACTTAAAAGAGAATATTCTTCACATACCTATTGAGATTTCTCCTTACAATATTTTTTTAAATTTCCTTAATGCCCTCCAACATAATTGACTTTGGCGGCTTTTCCTTCAACATAATTGACCTCCGCGAGTTTTCCTTCACTGACTACTTAGTCGATAATCATAGTTGATTTTATATCATTTGAAACTATTATCATATCATTAGTTTGGGATGATATATTATTCGGTTTTGATAGAATTATTTATATATTTATCAACAATATAATTTTGTCATTAACATTGATTATTATTAACAATATTATTTATTTGATTGTTTACTAGTAACATTGATTATTTCATAATATAATATTTATTTATTAACAACCATTGATTAATACTATTGACTAACATATTTATTTATATAGCGAATCAAATAAGAAATTAATTATGAATTGTATATTTGGAACAATTTATATATACATTAGAAATATTTTTTGTATTATAAATATGTCAATCATGGCTCATGACACTACATGCATAGAACAATATATGCACATATATAGTTCTATATGCATATGTATGACCATATATTCATATATACATTTGTATATTTGAATACAATACGATTTAAATAACTAGTTTCTCAACTATTTTTATTTTGGTAATGTGGAAAACAAGTTCTAAGATTTATACTTTTAACTATTTATAGATTGTGTATTTACAAAAAAAAAATCTATAGTATATACTTGTACACATATTTTATACAAGTACATAAAGACAAATGATAGTTACAATGTTTATGTTTATAAATGTGTAATTCATTCAATAATTTTTTTGCATGATATTTGTTTATATAAATTTCGCCAAATATATATAATTATCTACATAAATGTAGAATTGTGCATGCATGTATACAACTATGTATACTTGTTGTACCATCCTATATTTTAAAAACCTATAATAGATTCTTAATTAGGCCCCGTTTTAGTTTTTTTGAGATTTCATGTCTGTTATGCTTGATTCAGCCCTACACTGCCTACATTTTCGCCTTTCTTTCCTCTTTCCTGACTCCCAAAATTAATTTTGGCCTCTTTAGTGGGTATGTATAGGATGCCTTGGGCATCCTCTACCCTATAATTTTCCATAAATTCAAATAAGGGGCTCATCTTGTTGATTTAGCAGTATTTTTAAATCCATGTTGGCATCCTTCGAGTTTTGAGCTTTGAAATGTTGTGAGAGGTATAAAAGCAACCTATCTGTCCTCATTTGGAAATCCCAAGCAAGAATTCAAGAAGCATGATCAAGATTTCAAGCGTTCTCCTACAATTTCACATTCAAGATCAAGATCTCAAGCATCCAAAGCATCTTTGAAGGCAATCTTCTCCATTATAGCAAGCTTCTATCCCATTATGGCCAAGTAGAGGAGTTCTCAATCAAGCAAGAAGATCATTTGTCCATCTACATTCATTCATCCATCCATTTTTCAAGGAAAGAGTCAATCAAGCATAACAACATCAATGATCTTTGAGGAACATTTGTGGATCTATGCATTTGTGAAAGGTATGCTTGATTCTTCTACATTCCAAGATTCAAAGTCAACATCCAACTACAATCAAATAATATACAAGCATCTTCATAGACATCATGATCTCAATATTGGTTTATGGAGGTATATGCATTTACAAAGTAGATCTAATATTTACTTTACATTTACATGTTTTCCTTTCATGCAATTTCCTTTCGATTTCATAGTTGATTCCTCAATCAGGGTTTGACTTAAGGAAACCCCTTTCAACCCAACATTTTCTCCATTTTTGTGTGTGCAAGAATAGGTGGCAATCACATCATTTTAGATCTGAAAAGTACAAAACCTAATAGATAGTCTAAAACTGAGTTCAGTCAAAAGCATTGGGTATAGGATTCCTTATTCACCATCTACCCAGGTACAGGATGCCCCAGGAAACCTATACCCTACAAAATAGCATCAAATTGAAATCACAGTTCAATGGTGTTCTCTGGTTTATGATCTTGTTGCCTTTATAGAGTTGTTTATTTCCTGTCACTCTGTTTTTATTGCAACTTGTCATATTTGCCTATATAGTCTTCTATCTCGCATTAGTCAATCATTTTCCTCTAAACCAATTCATTATAATCAATCATTTCAATGAAGGATCAGTGTATTCGCCTAGCACTTAAGTCCTAATTGGGCCTAGTCGGTCATCTTCCTTCTGATTGTGCAATAGGAAATTGGATCAACCACCTTGCTCCCATTTTCTTATTATATATTTTGGGGAACCCGACTTATGACATTTCCATTCTGATTTTGGTGTTTAGATCTCTTCTGTATGCATTGTATCTAGGTTCACCTTTATTATAAGTTTTGGTGAGTTCTTGACTTATAAAATTTCCTTTCTGATTTTGGTGTTTAGATCTCCTTTCTATGCATGGTATCCAATTTGTATGGTTAGATGTTTTATTCACTAGATTGTATGTGCAATTATGTGTCTTAGTTACATTTATGTTGCATAAATTTAATGAATGTTTGCATATTTATCTCAAATTTTTACTTGCATTTTTAAAAAATATATCTCTTCTCCTTGTGCATTAGTGTTATAACTTTGAGTCCTACCTATAGCATTCCAGTTAGGATAAGTTGTATAATTATGGGTTCTTTGTATCTCAAGTCCTCTATGCTTCCTAGGGATGTTGGTGATATCATTATGCCTAATAATGACAGTCCCACTATTGTTGAAAATACATCTTCCCACTCTTCTCATGATGAATATGAGACCTTAAGAGTTCCTCCTACCCAAGTGCAAAAAATTTCCCATGAATTTGAAAAATTTTAGCAAAGGCGAGGTCAAGAAAATTCTAATACATAAGTCATCTCCTTAGCAGAAGGTTTGAGGAAGTTGATTCGCAGTTATGAAAATGGTGTTGATTTTTTGTGTGCTATTTCCCATCCTGGTGATAATAATGTTAATCCTATTAAAGATTGTACTCAAGCTCTTGGTTTAACTCAACCTAATGATAGTGTTGAGACTTTTATTCATATTCCTACTTCATTACCTAGTGTTTCTACATACACTCCACCTCTCATTACTACGTCTATTTCAAACATTAATCCTAAACATGTTAATCTTGGAAGAATACCTAATCCTATCATTCCTCCTTCATGCAAGTGTTTCATGTGTTTCTCAACCATCATCCATGCCTACTTACAATAATCTCTCATTTTCATATTCCAATATTCCATCCATTTTTCATGATGCTCCAAACCTTTCACACATGTCTCATACCAATCCTTCCACTGAATCCACTATCAATAGTCTTGCTCAAACTATGTCATCCTTACAAAAAAAAAAATTGTCTTCATGACTCTATTCAAATTTAATATTCCCACTTGTGAAATTTCTTTCCCTTTGTCCTTGGACATCATTTGTGGTGTTATCCCTCAATACATGAAAATGCCTCACTTGGAAACTTATCCTGGAAAAGGTGATCCCTTGACTGATGTGAAAATATTTAAAATATTGTGTAGTGACTTCTCTCATGATCATAAACTCGCAGCTAAACTATTTACTAGAACATTTAGAGATAAAGCCTTGCAATGGTATTCTTTACCTCCTTATTCTCAAGATTTCTTTTAAAAACTTCATAATTATTTCGTTCAACAATTTCAAAACAATATTGGTCCTAAGATTTATTTGACTAATTTAATACATTGTAAACAAGGTATTTAAGAAAAAGTGAATAATTTCATTGGTAGATTTAAACATTTGCATATTCAGATTTCTTATCATGTCCATGATATTGATGTACAATGCATTTTCATTGCTAAATTATAAAAATACATTAGAGATGACATTTTTCTTTATGAATTCTCTTCCTTTACTCAATTATATGCAGTGCTTCATAATTATCAGCTTCAAGTGAGTCAGCTTGAGAGCACCACACCAATGACTCTGATTGATAAGAGTCATGCAGTAACCTGGTCATTCAAAAATTTTCAAAAACCTAAAGGCTTCATCAAGATCAACAATTCATCAAACGAAATTGATGTGCAAGGTGTAGCTCCTTTGTCATCTATTTTTAAACCTTCTCATAATTTTACACCTCCTTCTGAATCTTTGCATAATGTGATGTTGAAGTTGATTAATTTTAATGTCTTAACTCTTCCTCCCATTAAACCAATTGATCCTTCCAAATAACATCCAAAAAAATTTATCCCAAAACTTTTTGCCAACACCATTGTCAACCTGGTCATGATACTGGGAGATGATTCCATTTGAGTTCTATTGTTCAAGACCTTATTAATTTTAATGTTATATTTGTAGAGGGTGTTAATAATCAAGGAAAAAAATCCATTTCCCCTCCTAATCAAAATTTACAAATATATACCAATCCCTTACCTTCTCATTATACCAATACCATTGGGTCTACCCATTCTTTGTCATATTCTTCCAATGTTATTGACCCTCCTACTATTTTGAAATGTGATGATGAGTGTACCAAGGCCAACAAAGTTGTCAACCTTATTGATCAATCCAAATCCCAATCAGAACCTAAACCTAATCTTGTTATTACATTTTATCCTAATGATACTATTAAGGCACCTAATGGCCTTCATTACATTGTTGTGAAGATTAATGGTCCTCCCTCTTGTGGAGTCCTTATAGATCCTACTTGCATGGTGAATGTTATAAGTAAAGAATGTCTTTACATAAGACAACTCCAACAAGACTCCTATGAAAAATTAGATGTGATGACCAAAACTTTCAATTGCCTTACTTGCCCTACCTATGGTTCTATTACCTTTCTTGTTGATATTGGTAAGAAAACCTTAGATGTTACCTTTTTTTCTCATCCTAACTAACAATCAATTTAAGTTATACTTGGCCTTCCCTGGCTTACTTCCATTAAAGATATTGTCTCTCCTATCTATAAGTGTTTTAAATTTTCCCATAATGGAGAAATCATTAGGATTAACCATAGTCTCTATCAACCTTTAGCTAGTTGAGGAAACTTTGACCTTGACTTCTTTTGGCCTAGCATGCCTTCACCAATTGAACATCGCAAAGATAATTTCTTTTCATCCTATCAAAAATTCAAAGTCCAAAATATTTGTGAACTTATAAATCCTAAGGTGATCTCATCTCCTTTTCCTAGACTTGGACTCCTTCCTACACCTTTCATACCTCCTATTTATCTTTAGTTCCACCATCATATATCTTAGAAATGTCTTGTATCTTATATCCCTCAACCTAATGGGGTTCCTTTTGTTCTTCTTCCTAATGGAGAAAGGGACCTGATGTTGATTGATCCTAAACTAAATTAAATTTAAAAAAAAAACAACCATTTTGCCTATAACGGCTATCCTAGATGTTGTGCTAGGGCATGTTGGAGCTCTAAATTTTTGGCAAAATTTGGAGTCCTATATAGTGATAAAACTCTAAAAAATGGCATCCTAAACTCCATGCCCAATAATTGATGATACGATGGAGTACATGAAATGGGATACAAAATAATATTACTTTTCAATTAAAAGTTGAGGGATTAAGGAAGGAAGCTCTGTGACAGGAACAATCAAAATTATCTAAGTAAAGGTTTCAGAGATGCTGAAATTTTGACCTTCTATAAATATTATGTCAATAGAGAATCAAAACGATCAAAAATTGAAAATCTAAAACAGACCCAGTTCAGAAAATCAAATTTCCTATCTCCAATAAAAATATTATGTTCGTATAATTTGTTTTGGATTTTCGGCCAAAGCCAAATCCAAAATATAGGTAGTTATAAGTTAATTTGTTGATTAGTTTTTTCAAAAGAATTTTTTTAATTTTAACATAGGGTGGTGTCTCTTCACCCTAAATAGGTGTGAAAACTATTCATCCACATATATATGTGGTGTAAATGTAAACAAGTAAATAACAATAAGATACAATATTTTACAGATTGGGTAGTTGGATCAACAACTTGTAACATGAACTTGGATGTACCATTTTTTCAAAATCAATAAAGATAAGTGCTTTTTCTTTCATCTGTGGGAATTGATTCAATTTTATTTTTCATTAGTCCCTTGGATAAAATCTTTTGATTTTCTTCAAAGTGATAGTTAGATGTTGCATACTTTTGATTAAATTTACAACTTTATTATTAATTGGTCTTTTCATCTTGCATGGTTAAATTCAATTGATTTGTGGCCATAATCAATAGGTCTATCATTTGAAAAATTTAATTCAATTGAAGTAGTTGTGGATTTATCTTAAGATATATGCTCATTTGAACACCTTTGAAGTAATATGTTTCCTACAAACTGTCTCTGAGGTTGTACATAGGGTCGGGATGATTTTGACTCTATTGCCCGTGATAGAATAGGGCACGGATTTATTCATTATTTGGATTATGGTTATTCATTTTATTGTTTAAAGTTTTGTGACATCTTATCCATCTTTTCTTTTCCATTTATACATATATTTTCTAAACATTGCTTCAATTACTCAAAGTATTTCAGTTTTGAAGTTTATGATATATTGCTTTCAGTTAGATTTATTTCAAGTGCCTTTGCCATACTTGAGAGAGAGGATTTGAGGTGTGTTCTATCTGTTATAAAAATTCTTAAGACTTGAAGGATAAGTTTAAGGTATAGGCTTACCAGCCTTGGTTTTGTAGAGCCAGAATTGCAGAAGGTTCAACCTTGCCTTGGTTGAATCTTGTTAGTTGGCCAAATAATTTGGGTTTCCCAGTATTGGATTGGTATGTCCATAGGGAATCCAATCTATTGATTTGAGCACCAATAGATTGGAAACTCTACTAGGGAGTTTTCTATGAAAGATAGCGTTGAATATTACCTAGAAGCTCTAGTGATATATTTAAGACTCTACTCGGAGAAAGAACTCAGAAGATAGTAAGGATTTTCCTTCTAAAAAGAAGGTGGCGTCTCTATTTAATAAAGTATTTCAGTTAGTCACTCTACTAAGGTAGAAGACTTAGAAGGAGATGGTGGATATTTTTTTCTAAATGTCTCATCCATTTCAGAGAAAACTTTTTATTCCCGATGGCATCAGGCCATTGGATTTCAACAATCTTGATTATAGACCTAGTAAGTTATCTCCAAGACTTTCACAACTTGTACTAAAGTTCCATGGAGATGGGGATGAATCAGCACTACAACACTTGGATGCATTTTATATATTTATAGAAGATTATGAGATTTGTGTAGAGGATCAGGTGATGAAGTTATTTTTTAGGACTTTAAATGACTATGCAAGGGAAGCATATGAATTGTTACCTACACAGAGTATATCATCGTGGAGGGAATTTGATAAATGATTTATTGATGTATTTCATGATGCAAGTGAAGAAGACAAAATGTGCTACGAAAGGTTTGAAGACCAAATTTGCGGCATGAAAGAGGATCTTAATATATCTTTTCTTGATGTATTCTTTAGTTTGGAGAGATTTGAGGGGGAGTCTACACCACATTTGTTCGTAAGGATGGAAAGCATTTATAACAAGATACCATCAAACATCACACCCCCACACAAGGAATCCACATTTGTTCATGAGTTAGGAATCTCGCTAGATAACCCTAATCTGAATCCTTTATTTTAACTATTAAAAGAAGATGATGGTGACAGAGAAAAGGAAGTGTATGATCAGATTGAACAAGGCCTTTTGCTTGATGGAAATCTCAGTGATGAAGAAGAAAAACATGCAGGATGAAAAATAGAATTATATTATGGAAGAATAATCTTACGTGTCTCCATTGGATGCATTCTTAAATTTGGAAAGATATGAAGGTGAACCTGCAGTACATTTGTTCATGAGAATGATAAAGATTTATCAGGATATAACTTCAGATGTCAGGCCTCTTGGAATGAATTAATGAATAAAATTTATGAGTTAGGAATCTACCATGATTCTCAACTGAGAGTTTTTCTTGATCAAATATGTGAGGAATTGAGGGAAGAAAAGGATGAATATAGGGAAGAATTTACAAGCGCTCCATATTTGAATACAACTGAAGTTTGTGATCAGACTAAAAGGGCTCATGCACATGAAAGGAATGATGACATGGAGAAAAATAATTCAGATCAGATTGAAGAGGATCTTGTACATGGTGAGATTTGAATGGACGAATATATCAAGGACCATGATGATGAGGGAGAAAATCTTCTCAGTATAGAAGAAATTTCAGCTTTGTTATACATGAGATATCACAAACATGTTGAGAGGAGTGGTCAATTTTTTTTCTCAATCCACCACAATAAACAAGTTAATGGGTCAGCATATATTCAAGAGGTACTAGATCAAGAATCTAAATATTTCCAAGAACCAAATAACAGAGATGAAATAGAATAGCATACAGTGCATGAATAGGAGGAAGTTTCAGACGAAAGTTCTCATGGAGATATGCCCGAACTCTCTATGTTCCTGAAACCATTGTATGAAGAGAAAGTAGAGGAAGATATGTCTATGTCTTCGAATCTATTATTTGAAGAATATTTTTTATGCCATCAAGTACATCAATATCATGATAAAGACAGTGGGCCTAGTGATAATTTTGAAGATGATGAAACTCAAAATATGAATGAGGAAGTGCATTCAGAAGGTGAAATATCTTTCATTTCATCTTTTGAGCAGGAGTTGTATCAGACTTGTGAAGATGAGATTAAATCAGCCAAGCATAATGATGGGAATGTGTTGGAGAATAATACTGAGAATTATCCAAGTATCCTACCTGATCAAATTCTTGATAAAAGAGAAGTAATAGTTCCTGAATATGAACTATCTACAAAACTTTTATGTGAGGAGAAATAGTATCTTGAGAATGGAAATGGCACAGATTGTGTGCCAAGAAACATCCAAGTAGAAAAAATTAATTTAGATACTTGTATGAATGATCAAATGCATAGGGATCCTTCATTTAGTAAAGAACATAGCGTACCTAATGATTTCTCAAAGGAAAAACAAATCAAAAGCCAAAGACTGCATTGATGAAGTGGAACCAATAAGTATTCTCTATAAGGATGATACATCTAATACAGAAAGGGATAAAATGTTAGGGCTAAATAATTATGAAACATTTCTATTTTCAAATATTCTAGCTGATAAGGAAAAGGAATGATATAATATCATTTTCAGGAGATTCAAAGTGTTGTATGATCATAATCAAATCTTTGACAGAGGAAAAGAATAATATTCATTTTGGGGGCCAAGGGCTACCAAATTAAGTTTAGATAAATATTTTATGAAGAGGATAATAAACTAATGTTGTGCTTCTCCAAAGATAATTGTATCTCGCTATGCTCACAGGGAGCATACGTCCCTAGAAAGAGCCTGTTGGAGCTCTAACGTTTTGGCAAAATTTGGAGTCCTATATAGTGATAAAACTCTAAAAATTGCATCCTAAACTCCATGCCCAATAATTGATGATATGATGGAGTACATGAAATGGGATACAAAAATATATTATTTTTCAATTAAAATTTGAGGGATTAAGGAAGGAAGCTTTGTGACATGAACAATCAAAATTCTATAAGCGAAGGTTTCAAACATGCTGTAATTTCGACCTTCTATAAAGATGATGTCGAAAGAGAATGAAAATGATCAAACATTGAAAATATAAAACAAACCCAGTTCAGAAAATCAAATTTCCTATCTCCAATAAAAATATTATGTTCATATAATCTTTTTTGGATTATTGGCCAAAGCCAAGTCTGAAAGATAGGTAGTTATTAAATAATTTGTTGATTAGTTTTTTCAAAAGAAGTTTTTAAATTTTAACATATGGTGGTGTCTCTTCACCATAAAGGGGTGTGAAAACTATTCATCCACATATATATGTGGTCTAAAATGTAAACAAATAAACAACAATACGATACAATATTTTACAGATTGAGTAGTTAGATGAACAACTTGTAACATGGACTTGGATGTACCATTTTTTCAAAATCAATAAAGATAAGTGCTTTTTCTTTCATCTGTGGGAATTGATTCAATTTCATTTTCATTAGTCCCTTGGATAAAATCTTTTGATTTTCTTCAAAGTGATAGTTAGATGTTGCATACTTTTGATTAAATTTACAGCTTTATTATTAATTGGTCTTTTCATCTTGCATGGTTAAATTCAATTGATTTGTGGCCATAATCAATCAGTCTGTCATTTGAAAAGTTAAATTCAATTGAAATAGTTGGGGATTTATCTTAAGATATATGCTTATTTGAACACCTTTGAAGTGATATGTTTCCTGCAAACTGCCTCTAAGGTTGTACATAGGTTGGGATGATTTTGACTCTATTGCCCGTGATAGAATAAGGTACTGATTTATTCATTATTTGGATTATGGTTATTCATTTTATTGTTTAAAGTTTTGTGACATGTTATCCATTTTTTCTTTTCCATTTATACATATATTTTCTAAACATTCCTTCAATTACTCAAAGTATTTCAGTTTTGCAGTTTATGATATATTGATTTCAGTTAGATTTCTTTCAAGTGCCTTTGCCATACTTGAGAGAGATGATTTGAGGTGTGTTCTATCTAATATAAAAATCCTTAAGACTTGAAGGATAATTTTAAGGTATAGGCTTACCATCCTTGGTTCTGCAGAGCCAGAATTGTAGAAAGTTCAACCTCGCCTTGGTTGAATCTTGTTAGTTGGCCAAATCATTTGGGTTTCCTAGTATTGGATTGGCATGTCCATGGGAAATCCAATCTGTTGATTTGAGCACCAATAGGGTCCATGAACTTTATTCCCCTAAGACACCTTCAAATTCCTTGATTACATTTGACTAATCTATGTCAACCCGAGGGAGGAAGTTAATCTAAAGAAAATGAAATTACGTAAACATGATTATTCTATTCATATTAGGGATTTCTCTTGTGATTAATTTGGATGAAGAAGGTACTCTTGATGATGATGATTTCAATTTTTCTAATACAAATGATGTTTTTTTATAATAATTCTAATGATATGTATGAGCTCATTGTTGTTAATCATGATTTACCTATTATATTTGTAAAATAATTATCCCTTGCTCCTAGTGCCAAACAAAGCGACTCATCATTAGAGAATGGTCCATGTTTGGAACTTGTGATAGCTCCATCTACCATGCTCAATGTTGTTCCTCTTTCATGTTTCTCATCTTCCCTAAATGATAAACATCGAGATGGGGGGTAGGAGATATGCTTGACTAACTTCCTCTTGTATGGTGAATTATTTTATGTTTATGTTTGTTCATGATGTGCTTCCCCCATGGTTTGTTGCTTGCTATATGTTTTTTAGATTTATTTAAATGACCCTTTTAGCTCTGTTGTAGCAAGGTGATAAAGGAATTGACCTATCGTGGCATTCGTCTATTTGTATCTTATTTCTTCTACTTGTCGTATACATGTTATTTAGTACATGTGTTATTATTCATAAATGTACCTTTGTGTTGTCTGATTGGGGATGACACAATGCAATAACAACCATTATTTTTAGTCCATCTAATATTGGCCCAAAAAGACTCTTTTTGTATCTCTTATGTTATCTTCTTCCATAGTGCATGTACTTCTTCTAACTTTGGGGGATGATGTCAATTCATTGTTTATAATTCTTCATATACATAAGTTATCATATGATCATACCGACCCTAGAGTTAGTAGATCCCTTTTGTGGTCTCTTTTGTCATGTGTTTCATTTCCCTTGGTTTTTCCTTGCTTGGGGGCATCTCATAGTGGAAATGTCTCGTTTGGGTGCATGTATGCTCTATTAATGTCATTTCTCCCATTAAGTCATTTTTAATCATTTTAATGTGAGGGCATACACTCTGCTCCTTGTTTCACATTTTGCAAACACATACACGATGATTCAATGCAATCTCTTATGTAGATGGATAAGGAGGCAATTCTTTCCTTGGGATAATCTTTTACATTACATTGACTTGTTATGTGCATTATTCAATGGATCCCTAAATGAAGACAACGCTTTCCTTAATAATTGGTCCTCCCTCAATATATCTCATCAGAGACAATGATTTACTTAGGAGTGATCTCTCTTTTCAGGATATCTTTCAAAGATAATTCTTTCTTTAAGGACTAGTCCTCTTTTGGAAGATTTCCTAGTGGACTATGCTTCTCTTAGTTATCCTTTTTCAATGGGTTGACTAACATAACACAACTTTCTAGACTATCAATTCCATCTTTTTCAACAGTATTTTCCCTTCATGGCCCATAGTAAGTCAAAACCTTACTAGGCTAGATGGTCATGTATCTCTTTCTTTGTCCCTCTATTTTGGGGTGTTGTGTTTCTTTATCTTGATTTTGGATTTAAATCACTTGGAGACTTGGTGTCTCCTTGTCTTCTTGACCTTGATAAAAAATAATCTGATGCATTGATCTACTTTATCGTGAGTATAAGGTAGTCTATGTTGACTTTGTGGTCAGCACCTCCTTGGACATTCATGACATGGCTTAACCACCTCCTGTGGGTCGGTTTAAATTTGGCATTTCTATTGGGCATTGACAATTCGATAGTTTGGTGCAACGACAACTGATTCCAACAATTGGTATCAAAGCCTTGGGTCACGGGTTCAAGTCTCCCTTCAATGGGTGCTAAAGGCTCACTTGGTGCTGAGGGGGAGATTATTTAATTGGTGGTCATCACCTCCTTGGAGATTCGTGACATGGCTTAACCACCTCCTATGGGTTAGGTTAAATCTGGCATTTGTATTGGGCATTGACAGTTCAAGCTTTTGGTGCAACGACAAATGATTCCAACGGTCTCATACTCCTTCTAAATTAGGGGCTAAATGTACCATCCTGAACTATAAACGCCTATAATTAGATGCTTAATTAGGCCCCATTTTAGTGTTTTCAAGATTTCATGTACGTTATACTTGATCCATCCCCACACCGCCTACATTTCCAACTTTCTTTCCTCCTTCCCGACTCCCAAAATTGCTTTTGGCCTCTTTTAGTGGGTATAGGATGCCTTGGGCATCCTATTCTATGGTAGAGGGTGCCTTGCACGTCCTCTACCCTATAAATTTTCCCAAATTCAAATCTGGGACCTATCTTGTTGATTTAGTAGGATTTTTAAATCGGTGTTAGTCTCCTTTGAGTTTTGAGCTCTAAAATATTGTGAGAGGTATAAAAGAAACCTATCTCTCCTCATTTAGAAATTAAAAAGCAAAAATTGAAGAAGCATGATCAATATTTCAAGCGCTCTCCTACAATTTCGCATCCAAGCATTCAAAGATCAAGATCTCAAGCATTTGTCAAGCATCCAAAGCATCTTTGAAGGTAATCTTATCCATTGTAGCAATCTTCTCCCCTATGATGGTCAAATAGAGGAGTTCTCAGTAAAGAAAGAAGATCATATGTCCATCTCCATTCATTATACCATACATTCTTCAGGGTAAGGTTTAATCAAGCATAATAAAATTGAAGATCTTTGAGGAGTATTAATGGATCTATGCATTTCTGAAAGGCATCCTTGATTCTTCTAAATTCCAAGATTCAAATTCAAAATACAACTACATTCAAGCAACATACAAGCATCTTCATAGACATCATGATATCAATCCCAGTTTATGGAGCTATGTGCATTTACAAAGTAGATCTAATTTTTACTATACATTTACATGGTTTTCTTTCATGCAATTTTATTTCTATTTCATGGTTGATTCCTCAACTGGAGCTTGACTAAGGAAAACCCCTTTGAACCCAATATTTTCTCCAATTTTTTGTGTGCAAGAACAAGTGGTGTTTGCATTGTTTTCGATCTAAAAGGTACAGAACCTTACAAACAATCTACAACTGAGTTCAGTCAAAAGCATTGGGTGTAGGTCACCTTTCTCACCCTCTACCTAGGTACATGACACCCCAGATGAACTAAACCTTGCAAAACAACGTCAAATTAAAATCACAAGTCAGTGGTGTTCTCTGGTTTCTGTTTCTACAACCTATACATAGTTTATTATTTCTTGTCATTTTGTATTTGCTACAACTTGTTAGTTTATCCTATTTAGTCTTCTATCTTGCATTAGTCAATAATTTTCCTCTAAACCAATTCATTATAATCAATCATTTCAATGAAGGATCATTGCACTCTCCTAGCACTTAGGTCCTACTTGGGCCTAGTGGTTCATCAATCACATTTCTCCCCTTTTCTTATTGTACACTTGTATATACAGCTTTGTGCATGCATATTATATAGTTGTCTAATAGACTCGATGTGCAATAGATTTATTTATATGTATTTATATAGTTATTTATACATGTTTATACCTACTATGCACATATACATATATGTTTGCATGCGTTACAATTCAAACTATTTGGTTGTATTTCTTAACACAAGTGTATCATATACACTACAAAATATAGAAATCTTCTACGAAGTTTTTTTTAACAAAGTATCATTATTTGAACATTTCTTTACCTTTGTTGCTACCTAGAATATGTACCTTAGTGATTAGTTTTTATGGGGTGGTAGTAATGAAATATTCAATGCAAGAAAAGTACATAAACATATTACTTTGGCCTTGGTTGTTACCCAATACAATATAATTGCTAATTTTATAAGAGCTTGAGTACCTAAATCATTATGGATTAGTACTAAAATGTTCTACATTAGTTATACATGATTTTGTAATTAGTTCTATTCAAGGTGGACTTTCCCACGATAATAAGCATTTTCTCTAATTTGATAGACATGTTAGCATTGTAAAAATATAAATAATTAACAAGATGGGTGACTTGTGGGTTAATTTTCTTACATGTAACTGTTTTAAATATTGCACGACAAAGTACTTCAACATATTATTGACAAGAATGACCAAGTTGTAGATCAAATGCACATGGGGTTGTATTTTCAATTGAGTGGGAAAATGTATGAGGTCTTGTTACCAAAGAAACACATTGTAGTCTAAAAATAAATGTTTGCTCATAATCAAATCACAACCAAAAATTATCGCTATATGCATGTTTTAGTTTTATCAAATAGACATGATTAAGTTTTCTACAATTTTGATTTTCAATTTTGGGCAGCATAGTCATTTAATCAATAATAGTAAGTTAGAACATAAAATCATAAGAACGTATTGACTTTTTTAATGGGGTAATATGTCATTTATGAAAATGTGGAGTTGTAAAAATATATACAATAGACTATGGAAATGTACAAATTATTCATTGGATAATTCAAAGATTTGTCTCTCTAAAGGTGAAATTACAATTCTAAAACATCAATTCTCTTTCACACCTCGTAATGTTATTGTACACATCACTAGTAATTATCTTACTAATGTTACTAAAATTGACATTTGTGTAGACCCTAACTCCACAATAAGGAGATATGCGATGAAGATTATTAAGAGTATCAATCTATTAAATAGGCCTTTCTTTATTGTTAATGTGACTTTGTGGGAGCCCACCACACAAAAAGAATGTAGACAAATCCAAGAGATGTACCACTTGCATGACGTTATTATGCTTGTAATTATAAATGTGTGAGTCGCTAAGTATAATGGAAAAGTGATAAGTGTTTTGGTCACTATCCACATGTCCATAAACCTAGCATAAAGGAAACACAACTAAAATCTTGGTTTGAACAAAATGAGAATGATGTTATCTCGTCATCTATATAGTGTATGGATGTGTCTCTACTAATTCTAAGAAATATAATTTTTAATATTCAAGAAGAGAATGTGCATATGAAACAACTCATCCAATTTATTGTGGAAGCAACAATAATTTCACTAAAATTGAATTCATTTTTCTATCTAGCTTATCCCCTTTAGTATAAAAAATAAAATTAAAAAAGGGCCCTACAAAATTAGGATGAAACATAGTACTGTTTGAAGGAAAGATACATTTACAAATCACAATTACATATATGTACTTCAACTAAAGATAGAAAATCGTACAAATATAAATAGGTTGTTGCTTTTGAAGAGCAATCTTGACCTTATTGATTTGTCTACAAAGAGCTTATATATGCTACAATTCAAACAAGAAGTAGGAATCAATACTAAGGATGTAATCAAATAAATATTTTTAAAAAAAAATTATCTTTACCTCTCATTTACAATTTATTAAAATAGTATTAAAAGACAATTAGAATCAGCCATCACCAAAGTTGAGAAAATACATTTTGTTGCAAAAAGCCCCTTGTATGATGGGTAGACTCAATGATATTTGCAATAATAACACCAACTAAATCTAGCTTTGTTGTTTATCATATACACACACATATTTGCAACATCAAATATTATCAAGTTTTATATACTCGTGAATTTCAATCGTTGTGAATCCACTCTCATATGTGTACCCATTTTCAAAATATATTATGTTCATGTAAATTTCTTTGGATTATCTTTCATGAGATCATTGCTTTATACTACATGATAACCATGTGTCAGATTTCTCTAGAATTAAGGTAATTGTAAACCTCATTTCATACAACTTATGTTATTTAACATATCTATTTGTCTTGTCTTTATTATGTACATTATTTTAGTTAGTAATATTGATAACGAAACCTATTATTTATTATACCAATGAGGACCTCCACTGCTTAAAAATTCTTACACTGAACCGTCAAAATTGAAATTCAAAATTTATGATGTCGTAAAAGAAGTCAAATCTAGCATGCTCGCCATAAAGAGGAAATAAACATTTTTCATCATTATCAATACAACAAAAACAAATGGGGCAAGCCATATATATCTAAAAATGACTAAACAACCAACCACTATTCTTCCAAACCACCAAAATATTACAACACACAAACCTACAATATCTCAACTTGAAAAACCTTACGCCCAGGGTGGATATATGATTTCACGTCAAAGAATGCAACATCTTCACAATAAGAACACGACATTACCAAAACTCCAATAATAGCTTCATAAAAACTCCCAACAAATGTTGATATAGAATAGATACCTCGTCAAACTTGCAATCATGCACAATATGCAATGAATGCTACCTTAGCATGTGTAGTCATTCAACAAAAAATCATCCAATAACTACTATACACTTATAGCAATATTGGAAAACATCAATTCTCTGCATCTAACAAATTAGTCTAGGGAAACAACTAGATCAGTTGAAAAATCTAACCCAACTGTTAGAGATGTTCATAGTGTGAGTAAATATTTGATACAAGTGACTCATGCTCATGGAAGGTAATATATTCCATACACAAGGAAACCATTATGATTGCTATGTAAGTAAAAGTCATATATTGATGCATTATAATATAAGATCACATATATGCTACAAAGATATTAAAATAGATGTTGACTCATTAGCACAATTCCCCGATACAAATATGGACATTTCAAAGATATTTCATACAATTGATATTGAAAGTGAAAACATAGTGGTGTTGCATTTTGAATCTACTAGTCAAGAATAACGGGAAAATGAAATAACTTATTCATCATCATTTATAGATAGATTGTCAATACACATCATGAGCTAGAAATCATCGAAGAAACTTTTCGAATTAGAGATGAACATGACACCCTTATTTATTAGCCACAATTGGACTCCTCTTTGGTAAAGACCTTTTAGATGTTAATTTTCTCGTGCTTTTTTTCCCAAATGGAATTGCAATGCACTACAACCTCAATAAATGGTAGTTGAGACACACGAATATGTTTTTCCCTTAATAAGATTTTGTAACAATATATTCAAAAGCCAACCAAGATTTTGATATTTTGTACTGAACATTATGGTGCACCACTACAACCAAGGACTCATCGCGGTGCTTATCAAGAAAAATGCAAAGGATTGCACACCAATTTACTGTTAACAATCTTCATCTCCATATACAACTATTACTTGACACTCAACCAGTTTAATACTAGTGCATTTTGTCTCTTCCCCAAGACGAATGTGCTCATCTCAGAACAAGTGTTATGGTGAGCTAAAAGTATGGTCAACCAAATAAAATCACCCACTCTCTTCTTCACATTAAGTGTTGTGGATACTAAATGGTTATATTTAAGGCAAATATTTTCAAATGGTATAACATCTAGACAACAGACTAACAAAAATCATATATGACGTAATTATTAACCCATCTATCACATCCCTATAGATGCATCCACGATTCATATTATTGGTAAAAATATGAATGTCAGCATTGAAGGTCTAAACATTTATATGGATTCCTTTGGCTTCACAATGCACACCAAACATGGACAAGCTTTACTACAAAAAAAATATGCAATCGTAGAAAAATCAAAAACATTCCATGAAAAATATCACTATATGGAAATCATGTTTCATCTAGAAGAAACAACATATGACATTGATCTTCATAAGATAGTCCTTGCTCAATACAATTGAGATCTTTAAAAATACATCTAATGACTATGGGGACATAATCAATTGTGTCCAAAGGCGTACAATATGTATTGAAGGCACATGCTTATGTAAAAAGGTTGAACTATAGAATGTCAATTCAAAGTTCCTTAGAAGAAACATGTAAGCTCTTATGCCCCTGCTAATGATAGGTTAACCATACACAATCATGTCAGCTCTTATGCTCCTACTAATGATAGGTTAACCATACACAATCCAAAGATGATTTCAATGTAGAGAGCTAATATTTATTGTCAACCTATAATTTCAAAATTGCTTATTCTTAAATGCATTACCAAATATGCATCTAAAGAAGAAAGGAAACCATAGCATTGTATTGATATGTTAACAAGGATGTGAAGATATCAAAGACTAGAAGACCGAGCTCTAACAACATATAGAAAATTCAAGACAATTACTGTCACAAGATACGATAGAGGCATACAAGAAACGTGTTATATGCTACAAAAATCATCATTGGTTATTTCCAATTTCTATAAGAAAAACTAGCCATCTACTTAGGTCTTATGGCTTCATTTAAAAAATAAATAGAATTGTTTCAAGAGGATCATTAGTACAATTGAATTGTGCCTTGTTTCCATGCAAGTATCTTTTCAATTGGAATATCATGACAATGGACTTAGAAATGTTCTTGGGACTAGAATGTTTAGAGGAAGAGGGGGATTGCCAGAGGGAGTGGTTTAGGTTATACCTTGTAGGTTATATTTTTTTGGTATGTATTTTTAAAAACAAGGTTGGGTTTAGCATCTTCAACAAAATTGTGCAATGCATTACATTGCATGAGAATGACCCACTATTAATGCAAGGTAGGGGTTTGTAGTATTTTAGAAAACAAATGGGACACTCCAAAAAGTTCAAGTAGTTCAACAAATTTGAGATAATATAGGTGAACATGTTTATGATGAATATAATATTTAACTAACAAGTTCTTATTGATAACATGTCTCTCAATTTTATTATTGATGATGTATCTTCTATCATTAATGAATGCAACTTATTTAATACTACGCCTCCTTTGACAAAACCACACCATATAATCAATAGTCATAAAAATATAGTTCTTGGCTATGGATCTCTTCCTTAGACTCTTGTCAACTATGAGGTAGGTGATGAACACATGATTGTCTAATGATGATATTTTAGAAAATGCCAAGAGGGATATAAACAGATGGTAACCATGCAAGATTCTCATTGTACAATCATTTGCACAAATTGATTTCTAGCTATGATTTCAAAGAACTCTTCGTTGCATCGTACCAACTATAAAATTATATATCTATCATTTCAAAAATTTGATTTAATACATTCTAAATAATATTGGAAGTCAATATACATATTTCCCTTTGTTTAAAACAACTAAAAAGAAGAAATTATAGATTATTGTTTAATTTTTTTTTCTATTTATTTAAAAAAGGAATTCTTTCAAGTCAACAAGTAGTCAATATATTTTTCTAGACAACACCTTTTGGTTTCAATACTTAAAAGAAAGAAAGAAAAAAAGTGGCAGAAGCTACCTCTTTTACAACATCTTGAGCTCTATCCAAAAGGCATCCATCAAAATAGCAATTTCTTGTTCTTGTTGAAATAGATAAGAAGCTTGATGCTGAAAGATCTTGGATAATGATAAGGATTCTAGATAAGTGTCTACAAGTGCATGCCCTCCTATGATTAGAACACGCCTCCAAAGCAAACAATATATAGTAATTAGCAATTTGTTGCAGTGTTGTAGGATGATTCTTATGTGATTCTGCCATCGCACATACAACAGGGTGGATGTCTTTGAATGAATCATGATGGTCTTGTTAGTCTATGTAGAGCTAGACAACATTCTTTTTGATAGCTTTTTTAGAGCAATGTTCATGACCAAGACTTCTAAATTTGGAGCATCATTCATTTAAAATTTCTTGTATATGTGTAGACCGTATTCATAGTTTATTTGTAGGGATTTACATCCTTTCACAACTAGGTGAAGGTATGCCACGATAGTTGCTCAAAGTTTTGCAATGGCTCCAAGAAGAGAAGTTTGATACAGAATTAGTATTAAATAATATTAGCAGAGCATTGATAATCTAAAATATTCTCCTTAATAAATGATGTCACTTTTATTTACCTATGTTACACCAAGTTTCCAAGATAGGAATGGTGGACATGTTTTTGAGGGCTTCTTTGTTGGAGATCATTTTAGGAAATGGCTATTAAATCATAGGGAAAATTCTAAAGATAGGAAAATTTTAAAGTCATATGATAACAATGATAAGACATTCATCATATACACTCCCCTGTACCCCATCATCCCCTAAACATCCTTAATATAGGGATACATCTTAAATGACACAGTCATGGCCAAAGTTTCCCCAGTAGAGATGGTCCAACCATGCAGTAAGAGTCAACACAGCGAAAACAACCAACTCAAAAACAAGAATAGACAATCAACATGCTATAACAAATCTTCGCATTATCATAGAATCACATTGGCCTCCAACATGCAGATTACAAACTTTCGGCATACATGCATGATTACAACATAAATCTATATCTAAACCCTAATGCTAACCTTCCAAGGTTGTCTCCTGAGAACTGCCCCTAACAAAGATCAAGTGTCTTAATATATAGAGCCTTTAAAACTCATAAGTCGGTCAGATCAATTACATTTTCTAAAAATAAGAAAACGTAATACAACAATATAGATCAAGACCCAAATAATAAAGATCTCAATGTCAAGATGTAGAAATGACGCGCGATGCAAGAGAGATGTTGGCCAAACATCCAAGAACATCAGGATATGAGTCACCAAGCTTCGCGGATCAAGAAATTGCTTCACGAGATCAGAAACCTCAACTGACCATAAGAACATGAAGAACATATAAAACTGACCAAGAATCTTTAATATCTCCACAGCAAAGTATCCAAATGAGGTGTGAACCCAGACATAGGTAAAACTCGATGTTCAGAACAAACCCTCGGGTTCGTAGCAATCAATGATCTAAAACCAAAGAACACAACAAGAAACACAGAATTGTTAACTGGAACAAAACTAAAAGCAAACTAAAAGGGAAATATTTTTTGGTGATGCAAGATTTCCAACGACCCAAGGATGCTCCTGCATCAAAAAGGGCAGCGAATGCATCTCCAGAGGATAGTTATTTACAAATATTAATAAAATCATTTAGATAATCAAATTATAAACAGGGAGATAATTCCTCAAAACACATTTTACTAGCAAAAATACACTCACGTCACTTAAATAACTTGTCAACAAGTTACCAACAATTAATGTCACTAAATAGACAGTTACATTTTTAGGTTTTCCTTGTTAAGTGCTCACTTTTCTTTAAGTTGCTACAACAAGCCTTCATAGATAATAAACCAGATTGATTGATTACAATTTAGCCAGCAATAAACATTGTTATAACTCAAAATTGGTTCACTGAATGCATTTTAGATACACCATGATGTGCAGGTGCATGCTTGGCAATTGTATATCAATGCGTCAAGAAATTTTCCAGATTACGAATATTTTTATTTTCTTTTCTTTATTTCCATTGTTTCACACAAACTAAGTTAATATCGTGTACGATATATACCTTCACATAAAACCAAATATAACTTTATGATATGATTCTAATAACTTTTTGTTCCAATGTGTAGGAACAAAAAAATAAACAAGGGAAAAAGTCATTCAAAGTTCATTTGCTAAAAAGCAAAATAAATTGTGGATTGCACGCATTCAAAAATAAATAGAAATTTGTTACAAATCATTCCTTCAAACAACTGATTATAAAGCAAAAATCATTCCTTCAAACAACTTATTATAAGCAAAAATCATTCCTTCAAACAACTTATTATAAAGCAAATATGTAATACAAGCAGTATATTTCAAATGTCATAGTCAATATTGTTGTGTATTTCAAAATTGTACACACAAAAGATGGTAAATTAAACTATGTATTTTCTCAGCACATATCAAATTATATTCTCCAGCATATTAGGTTACATATAATTTTCCATTGGCACAACCATTGCACCTGCTTCCAATGCAAGTGCTAGTAATGTTTTGTGCCTTCTGTAAAAATTCCGTAGGTTCTTTCCTCTTCATGAAGATGGGTACCTTTATAATCATTGTAATTCAACATATATACTTCTTGAGTCTAACATTGGCACAACCATTGCACCTGCTTCCAATGCCAAGTGCTAGTAATGTTTTGTGCCTTCCCTATAGAAATTCCATAGGTTCTTTCCTCTTCATGAAGATGGGTACCTTTATAATCATTGTAATTCAACATATATACTTCTCGAGTCTAAAGTAAATTTTCACCCCCTTCCTATGATTTCACAAGGGGCGCATTTGAAGCATGTTCAATTCAATTGGATTTCAATGGAGTCCTGTTGCTGAGCGCTCAGAGAAGGCATTATACACAAGATATTCCAAAATTATCCAACCTCTGACTCGTGGCATCTAAATGACATCATTATGATCCACTCTACCACAGATAATCCAGTTTCTGACCTATGGCATCTCAATAGCATCATCTATCATCCACTGCTGTCAATGCCTCTTTTTTACAATTCTGAGAGAAAATGTGCTGGATTCTTCTTTGATAATGTGCAACACGGCTGCATTCTCTCATTGAAGTGAATTGACCATACCTCAAACCTAAAGATCCTCTAACTCAATGATGAAGGAACTACTTTTGCTTGACAGTATATCCATGGTAAAATTGTGAGCCATATAATCATCAGATTCAGACAGAAAACACTCAAATGAATCTGCTAAGTTAGTTTTCCATACAGACGATTTACAAAGTTTCTCGTACACGTCATACCTTACAGCTTTGAGTCCCATTTTAGTTATTTCTTCTAGAGGCTTAGATTTTGCAAACCCTGAAATGTTAGTTCCAGATTGTACATCTTGAAGAAAAATCTCTGCATACCGTGATTTCTTGAAACTAATATATGCACAGCTTTTGTCAACTAGCTGCACTTTAACACCTTTTTCACACACTTTGTGTATGTTGCACAACATTTCGAAGAGATTCCTAGATGAAGATCCAATCTTAAATCCCCAAATAAAAATCATATTTGAAGTTTTTAAATAAGAAGAATCCCCCATTAGTTTGACAACTTCCCCTTCATTTTTTGATTTATTGAGAAGTGTGCCACTAGGGTAAAGAATATCAGCATAGTCTACCAAAGCCTCTAACCATCCATCAGCTGTCGCATTTGATGAATTGATTTTCAAAAGTCGGCAAATTTTAGCAAACAAATAAGTTAACCTTAGGGCAGTATATCCATGACTTTCAGGCCCCCTGTACCCATAACTGCATAGGAAAAAAAAAACTGTTAATAAAATGTCACGAATAATCTTGACTATTCATAGAAAATTATATAAATCATCATCAGAATAAACAAAGATCATGAAAGCTAGGAAATGATTTTGCTTTGACCTGTCTCTTCAATTAAGGATGATATAGTTTCTAAGTAGATTAGGTTTGTTACTACAGTAATAACTATTTGACATGTCACCAAGAGGGAATGACAATACCACTTAAATTCAAGGGGAACTTCCAGATTCATAGGCAGAATGAACTGCCTGTTCAAGTGCAAAAGAGCTGCTTGTAAGGTTTTTGCTTTCGTCATGGGAGATATCTCCTTGGAATAAGCTTCTTTCAACAGGTGACTGACATCTAGCAAGTGGGGAAAGATGCCATGGAGAGAATATAAAAACTCCTTCGCAGTAGCTGGCAAGGGTCCAATGAAGTTTGAATAAATAATAGCCAAATCTGCAAAAAAAGGCACCGGTTAAAAAAATGAATAAATTCCATCTAAAAATTAATCTTTACAATTCTAAAGTTCTAAACTAATAAAAAATCAGATTAAAAAGCATCCAAGAATTGAATTACTATCAAACATATAAATGCTTTATCAATATACCGTTTAGGCAGTTGTAGCCAACAATGGTTTTTCTCGAGTTGATAATAGTGTTTATAACATCCCGAATCCCCTGGTGTTCTGCTTGATGTTGTAGTTCACTCTTCAGGTAAGAAATTAAATGTCAAAATGTGTCTCCAACTAAAGCTTGAAATCCATCCCCATAAATAATAATCTTAACTTACTGGCTAGAAAAAGTTGAATGCCAAGCTTGCTTGTACCAGAAGATGATGTTTATCCTCTTCGGAACTTGTAAAAACCACTTTCAACTCTTTTTCTGTACCGACTCCATCGGAGCTAGTAAGAGGAACAAGATTTTCGGTAAACTCTCTCAACACCTGCAACAAATAAACTTCATATCTAAAGCTGCTTCAAGAGAATAACACATCTGCATAACATTACAGATGTTCCATCATGAACTCCCATCATTAAGTATTTCAGACAGGTTAAGACAAAATCACCAACAATTGAAAATTGGGTCAAAAATACATAGAACATATAGAATGAGGCAAAATACATAATTTGCGGGAATTCTAGGCCACTGTAGCCAGCATGAATTCACATAAATATAAGTATGAAGTAAACAAAAAGCAGGAATATGGACACCCACTTCAAAACATTAAAGACCTAACCAAAGTCTCATCCAGACGAAGAGGAACAATTAACAAAATTAGTGTTAAGAAACACAAACAAGTGAGAAGATAAACAACACAAGATTTCAGATGAATTGCCAACTAGTTTGGAACCTACAACCAGAAGTAACTGGTTCTTTAAAGCTATTAAAAGTTGAAGTTGAAATTTTATAACATTTTAGATACAAATTAAGTTCTGACCTTTTGTAATGTAATTATCATATCAATATGTATCACAGCTAAATATATGAATATGAACTTATTATACTTTCTGAAATCAAAGAATACCCTTCATTTAACTATTCATTAAAAATAGTTAGTCCATCCCACAAACACGTATTGCTGAAAATATGAACAGCAAACACACAGTATTTGAACTCACAAATCTGCAACTGTCTTCTCACTAAATCTTAAAATTACATACACTAGAATGAAAAGTTAGAAAAGAGACTGTGGATCATAATTAAAATTCGAATATGTGCCCTTTAAATAGTCAAGTGTTTTAATAATCTAAACAAGAGAAACTAGAAGTATCAACTAAATCTCCAAGTTAAGCTTGCAACTTACTAGACTGACACTCAAATTGACCGATCAATCAACTAAGCTGACTAATCAATCAATTTGTCTAGTGATTAATAACTTCCAATCAAATTAGTTGAAACAAAGTTACATCCACAAATCGCTCAAGTCTCAAATAATTAACTGGGTGCTAATCTCAAAGAAGACAACCTACATAGCTGTGCTTTATTCCACCATATAACTATGTCCACTTCATGCTGATGTCTCAGCTGCACACAGGTCTTGATCTGTTGCTGTCACTGTTCTGCTATCACTATGAAAACAGTGACTAAGCAAGTCAACGTGAAAACTCTTGATACTCCCTCTTTGAGGGAAAGTGTTCCCCACCAATCGAAGTCTCTCGCTCAAAATCCCAAACTTCCCCTTAGCCAGGCACTTCATCAAAATATCTGCAACTTGTGAATCCAATGGAACATGCTTAAATACCATTACTCCCTTCCAAACTATGTCCCTGAGGAAATCGTACCCAATGTCTACATACTTAAACCGGTCATGTAAGCATGTAACACTGGATTCTTAGATGATGTAACTCTAATTGTCACAACCGTCAGCAACAACACTAACTAGTTTTGCTATAAACTTGCAAAGCCAGATAGCCTCACAACTAGCAGATGGGACTGCCATATCTGCCTCTATGAACTTGATGCTACATCCACCTGCTTCCTACTGAACCAAGATTGACTGCAAGCTGAAACAAAAACTTGTAGTGCTCTTCTTTATACTAGCATCAAATGCTTGGTCTGAATCCACAAAGCCATGCAACATCAGCTCCCCATCTCCCACACAAGTTCACCTGTAAGCGCATAACTTGCAGTAGTCCAGTGAATTTGACTAAGCTGAACCACGAACTGGCTCAATGAATTCACTACAAAGCAAATATCAGGTAGGGTATTCACCAATTACACTAAGGGAACCTATCAGCTACTTGTACACCAAAACATCCACCAAATTTGAATCTAAAGCCACTGTCAACTTCAAATTTCAAACCATGGGTTTAGATAGGGGCTTTCTCTAGCATGTACTTCCCCTTGACAAAGGAAGACTTCTGTAATATACTAATATGTCACACCTCAAGACCCAAAAAATAGTGCTCAAGGCCTCTGTCCTTCATATCAAACTTAGAGGCCAACTCCCCCTTGCACTATTTAATGATTTTCTCACTGCTACCTGTAAGGATCAGGTCATTGACATAAAAGACTAAACTAACAAATCAAACTGATAGAACAAATAGCAAAACTAAGGATCTGCAACAATTTTTGTTAGATGCAAACTCAACAAGTATTCATCAATTAATATACCAAGCATGTGGTGCTTGATTTAGCCTATATAAGGCCTTTTTAAACGTACACATATTCCCTCATCCATGCAACTCAAATCCTCTAAGTTGATTTATGTACGCTTCTCCCTATATATTGCCATTCAAAAGTCATCTTTCCATCCATCTGATATAAACTTTAACTACCAACTAAACATATGCAAGTGAAATATTTACACTAATAAAAATGTATCTTGTACCTGGACCAAAAGTCCCATCACAGTCAACACCCTCTGTGTGAGAACTCTCATGCAACAAATTTGGCCTACCCTCTGTGTGAGAGCTCTCATGCAACAAAGTTGATTTATGTATGCTTCTTCCTGTATATTGCCATTCAAAAGAGTCATCTTTCCATCCATCTGATATAAACTTTAACTACCAACTAAACATATGCAAGTGAAATATTTACACTATTAAAATCTATCTTGTACCTGGAGCAAAAGTCCCATCACAATCAACACCCTCTGTGTGAGAACTCTCATGCAACAAATTTGCCCGTATACTTTTATTTACTCTCATCCGCTACATACTTCACCTTGAACACCCACTTCAAAAAAATCAGTAAGTTTCCATCTGGTCTTGGCACAATCTCCCAAACATCATTAAGTATGATAGAATTAGATTCCCATGTCATTGCATCTCACACAACTAGCTCTGAATTTGCCCCGTGACAACTAGAAGGCTCTATACATCAATAATGGAAAACATCAAAGCAGCATAATTCGGAAACTTATTAGTTGAATGTCTCCCTCTAAAAGAAATTTTTGGTGCTCCTACTTGTTTTTGTGCTACAATGTTTGAGTAAGCTATCTAGGCTTCCTAGCTGTTCTAAGCAGCGCTGGGGTATCTGATTGTTATTGAACTGGTTGGTATTGTTGGGTTTTTCTGACCGACATGGATCAGTGAACTGTTCACTCTCATCAACCTACATGTGATGCTCCTGAGACTTCAGAACCAAGCATTCATTAGATTTTACATCTCAACTAAGATTTTTCATTGTAATACAACGTGAAACTTGTAAACCTTGGAGAACCCATCGTATCCCACAAACGCACCCTTGAGGGTTCAACCTTCATCCTCTTCTACTATGGCACATGAATGTAGACGACTCCCAGACACTCGAAAATGACAGTCATCAAATCCATCTCCTGTGAAAAATTCCCCTTGAGCCTTTTCCTTCAATGCCCTATGAGGACACCTGCTCATAATGTAAATAGCACAATTGCATGCCTTTTTGCCCCAAAAAACAAGGTAAATCTAGCCATGGATCCTTTGTTGCCTCTATCATAAAGCCCTATTGTATGATGGTAACCAATTGTATGAGTTGTGATATTGCTATCATGATTCAACTGTGTAGTTTTTGAGTCAAACTCACTGACCCATTTTTCATGAGTAGTGGTTCACAAGAAACCATCTCTCATGAGAATGAATGGAACACTTAGCACTCATTGCATCTAGGTGATGCTCACAAAGGTGAAGCATCGAGACTTCCCGAAAGGTCACCCATTCCAATACTACTGCAGCTCAAGCACACATAACCATAGAATTTCCTCCAAGTTTAAGCCAACTTTGCTTGCAACCCCATTTGCAAAACCTTCGTAAAGTGTTGTGCCTTATAAACCATTCATTATAAAGCCCCTTAAGCTCATCAATCGAACCCCTTAAGCTCTCCTACTTATCAATTGTATGAGCTTTGGCAGAAGGGACTTTAGGCACTTGCAATATAGAGCATAACCTCTCTTAAAGGACATGGTGCAGGGATTACCAAAATTCAAGATATACTCTTTTCCCTAGTACAGATCACGGATTGAAAGGGATTCTTGATTTGATTTATTTGGATGTGTGTGGGCTTATGTCAACAAGATAACTGGCAAGTAACCTTTGTGAGGGCAGTGCTCTAATGACAAAACTCCTAGAGTGTTGATCCACACCTTTGATAGACTATTAATTTGAGTTACTTCTAACTAATTTGTTTGCTTTCAAAGTGTTCCATGAGCTACAAGGATGACTAGTCTCAGTCTCATTGAGTATGACCGTTGAAGGTTGCAGCTCTTACTAACCCTATCCAATTGACCACATATAAGAATTTGGCAAAGGTAAAGCAAATCATCCTAGATTAAATGAACTTGAAGAATTATTTGATCCCTCAAACTGTAGGGAAGAAGACAATAAAAGAGACACATGATGCCTTGATCCATCTCTATTAGAGTGTCGTATTTCTCGCCAGATATCGCTAAAGAACAATCTCAAGGCCAAATGCATGAGTGATATAAACACAACAGCTAGTGACCGTATGAAGATCAATAATAAGCTTTGAGATCAACTTGCTACTATTTGGCTGAAGGTGGCAAAGGATGAGTCAGTGTCCATAGCTATAAATGGGATTACTCCAACTTAGGATTCATTTGTCCTAGGTGTACATTTGTGAGAATCTTCCCACTTTTCAGAAGCCAAACAATTGTGTCCAAGTGGAGACCAAACTAGAGACTTTCAAATAGAGTGGAAGAGAATCAAAACTAAGCCCTCATTAGGAGGATGAAAGGTGGTAAAAAGGGACCCGAGAAGGAGCAAAAGGGGATGGAGGAATAATTAGACTGCTCAGACTAAGGGAAGAAACACTTAAGTCTTATCAAGTGTCTCAAGTGCCACAAGATGGGTCACTTTGCAAGGGTTAATGGGGAGTACAACTTCAGCAAGAGTAGATAAGTTGGCATTCAAACTTGAGACAACTGTTGTCGGGATATTTGAATGTACCGGTTATTATATTAATAAAGTATTATGTTAGTCTCGGTTGTTAGTGACCGAGAGGTTAGATAGTTACGTCACGACGTTTCGGTCGTGGCCCTTCGGGTAGTTTATATACCCTCGCGGAGGATGGACACGAATATATTATTGTATGATCATTATGATGTAAATGTACTTGCCAGTCTGGAATGATTAATGAAAGTATTTAATTATTCTATGATATATTCTATGTTATTATATTTCCTGTACTATGTCTATGCATTATTAAGTTACCCGTGATGGTAAACATCTGGCGCCGTTGCCTAGACGTACTCGGGAAGAGAAGTGAGGAAAGGATTTATGCCCAATGTTTTAAATAAAGATAGAAATAAAAAGGCACGAGATGAGGAAGGCAAGGCAGCACAGAAGGCATTGATCTCCGCGCAGCAACGTGAACGTCAGTATAGGCTGAGGCAACTTGCCAAGGACCAACTTGCCGGAGGGTTGCCCAAAGGGAACCTCGGAAGTGGTACGGAAGGTGCAGAGGCCGACGGGGAAGAGTTCACTTCGCCGGAGCGTCGGAGAGTGCGGAGTAGGGAGGAACTACTCGAGGAAACACGATTGAGACAGGTCTTACT
>MU225870.1:533378-550680 GCA_018584345.1 Thuja plicata | reverse complement strand
GCGACACTTGACTCAGCGTACCGAGGAGTTGGAAGCAGAGAAGGCAGCATAGGTGGCTATCGAGGTCAGATTGGCTAGGGAGACAGTATTGTGTTAGCAGAGGCTACAGCTGAAACGTGTTTTTTGGTGACAAGTTTGGTGTAGGCACAGGAGGAATATGATGTGCTGGAAAAAGAACTACGAAGCAACATTGATGGGGAGGGCGACACTTCAGCTTTTTCAGGGACACCCTCCACCCCTTCTCTTCAGTGATTTTCTTATTCTATGTGGTGTATTTCATCTCCCTTTTGTTGTAAGTCGTCGGAGACGACTTGTTTTTTTGGGGGGGATGATGTTGTCGGGATATTTGAATGTACCGGTTATTATATTAATAAAGTATTATGTTAGTCTCGGTTGTTAGTGACCGAGAGGTTAGATAGTTACGTCACGACGTTTCGGTCGTGGCCCTTCGGGTAGTTTATATACCCTCGCGGAGGATGGACACGGATATATTATTGTATGATCATTATGATGTAAATGTACTTGCCAGTCTGGAATGATTAATGAAAGTATTTAATTATTCTATGATATATTCTATGTTATTATATTTCCTGTATTATGTCTATGCATTATTAAGTTACCCGTGACGGTAAACAACAACTTTCTCCATCATGTCATGAATATCCACTTACACATTTCTAGTGTAGGGTGGTATGAGGACAATGAAGCATTGAAGCACAAGGTCTTCAATAAGAAGGCATTCAACAAACTTCAAGAACAAGAGGATGGCATACAAGTGGAGTTGGGCAATGATGTCACTTGTCCAATTATTGATTTGTGCTCTATCTCCTTCCACATGCCTTGAGAATTCTTGAGCTAGATGATGTCTTTTATGCTCCTTTTTTAACAAAGTCTTCTTTTAGTTTCTTGCATAACAAATCTACAACATATCAATGAATTTGATGGTCTATCGTATCCCGCTTTCATATTAGAGCCATCAAAAAGACCTCTAGTCTATCCTCATTTTTTGTAGGCTAAAGGATAATGGGAAATTATTAATGATATTATTTTAAGTTGGGGCCAATAATCTTATATTTAAGTCTAGCCTATCTTCTGCTGTAGGATATGAAACAGGTACAGGGGCTGCTCTAGCTACCTTTGTTTGACCTAATGGACAACTTAATCAAAAAAAATTATCGATGAAGTGCAAGGAATTTTAGCCTGGCCCTGGCTCTAGGTGAGGCCACAAATGGAGGACCTCATCCCCAGCATCAACACATGACCATCCTTCTAGCATTAACGCTCATTCATCTCACTCCTCTTACACGCCCTCCTCTTGCATGCCTCCTTTCTCCACATCCTCCTCTGCAACCTCCTTCATCTCCTTTGTGTCTTTCACTCCTCTTCTTCATCCTTCCTTCTTTCTCCATCCTCTGTGGGGTTTGAACCTTCCTCACACCATTAACAATGCCACTTTTTCATCGTCAACACAGGCAACGTAATAATATTATTTTAATTATTTAAGTACTTTTAAATACCTTTGGAGAGAAATTTCAATTCATGGGCCCATTCGGAGATCTTTACAAGGGGGTGCTTGGATTTGTTGCAGACCAATTTGTCTTCATCTTGCAATTTGATGTTGACCTTTATGTTCATTTTCACATCCAAGGACAAACCCTTGGCTGTTTACAAATCATTGAGGATGAAAAACCTTGGCTGTTTAAAAAATTGTTGAGGACAAAAAGCCTTCGCTGTTCAACGACCTTGGAGGACAAAAACCCTCTTGGATTTCCACTATAGATTTGGAGACAAAAACCCTCATTACTATCTAGGGCATCTCCACACGGAGGTTGCATCAGAGAGGAATTAGGTGATTTCACTCAAGTTTTGGATGTCAAATATTGTTGAACTTGTGAGAGTTTCCTGTTGAAGAGAGGGGGGGGGGGGGGGGGGGGGGGGGAANGGGGGGTGAATCAATATTAGGACTAATTTTAACATTTATTTCAAATCTACAAATATAGCTTCAAAAGCATCAAGCGGACAACAAATAAGAACACAAAAATTATGTGAAAACCCCTAGGGAAAAAACCATGGCAAAATATTGATTTTATTAACTTCTTACAAACTGTTGGCAACAACCCACATAAGGCATCGATCTTACAAACATGAGCTCCAACTCGGTATGAGGCACCGACCTCCAATAAACTCTGTTTGAAATAACTTTTGTATTCTGTTAAAAAAACTTCTCTGTATTATGCTCAATAAAACTTAAATCTGTACTTACTCTTTTCTCATTACACTTTATCTCTGATTTTTAAATCATTAAAAAAATATCTTCTTAAGCTGCACTTTCCTTAAATCCCAAAAAAATCATCTTCTGAGACTGCACTTTCCTTAATCACTAAAAAAACATCTTAAACTACACTTCCCTTTTTTATTTCATAAATATCCATAAAAGACTTCAAGAATAAAAACTACTAAAAATAGTGCTGCTGTTTGGATTCTCAACATAGAAGATTTCTAAAATATCTTGTGCACCCTTGAATCTGATCATGAAACCTTATCAAATCTGCTTTTAAAATTTGCATAAAATCTTTCTTTTTATGTCACATTAAATCTTTCTCCAACTTTGTTTGGGCTCTATATTGATAAGTTTGAAGAATCTAAACAAGACTAATGGAGAGGGAGTCCAGTTAGCTAATTATGTGATAAAACCACTTCTGTATGCAGACGATCTCATTTAATTGCCAAAACGGCTGATGGGCTGAGAGAACACTTGAAGGCACTTGAAACCTTTTGTTAGGAGGTTGGGATGCAAGTGAACACTAATAAAACCAAAGTGATGATCTTTTCTTTGAAAAGAAACAAGAAGACCCCAAACACGTTCCTTTTCGAAGGAAATCCTTTAGAGATAGTGAATGAGTACAAATATGTGGGGATCGATTTTCAGAATAAACTTGGTTGGGAAACATGCAGAGCAAAAAGAATTCAAGGGGGGTGGAAAGCACTATACTCCTTACAAAATAGGTGTAGAAATGCAGAGTTGTGGGATTGGAAGACCAAGAAAAATGTTGTTTGGGCTGTTGGTTACCCCAATGATCCTTTATAGGTGTGAAATTTTGGGCAGCAACATGTCAGATCAGAAATGGAGACAAGTAGAAATAATTCAGAAACTTCTTATCATCAGCAGCCTCAAAATTAAAACAGCGGTACCTTATGAGATCTTATTGGTGGAAACAAGTATCTTCCTGTTAGAGGCTTCAGCAATGATCCCGTTGTTGAGTTACCTAAAGAAAACCCAAAATATGGTAAAACATTGTTGGCCTAAGTTGATTATGGGGGAAAGACTAGATAGGAGAAAGAACACTTGGATGAAGCAAATGACAAATGGATGAAAAAATGAGATGTTAACATTCAAGAATGTCCAGACAAAAATGAAGAAATAAAAAAGTTTGTACGGAAAAAATTCAGGAGTGTCATATGGTCAAAAAGCAAAATGGATGAAAAAAATATAATATGTCAAAGAATTTAACCCCACAGGAGATCATGAGGAAAAAGTATATATAGGAGCAAATATTAAATGGAGAGCAAAAATGCTTATAGCTCAGCTTAGGACTAGCTCTCACCATTTGAGGTGTGAAACAGGTAGATGGCTGATTCCAAAGGAAGAGTGGGAAAAAAGGATATGCTTATTCTGCAACCTGGATGTGGTAGAGACAGAGAGTCATTTTATCATGGAATGCCCGGCATACAATGACATTCGTTCTGGATATGTGAATATTTTAGAGGCGGGCAGCTTACGTTCTTTATTTGAAGAAAAACAATTAGACAAAACAGCAAACATGGTGATCAAAATCCCCCATCGAAGAGAAGATTTAAATAAAAGGTTACAGCTTGATTAAGGTTCTTCGTACACTAATCTTGGGGTGTGTGCTAGGCTGCTTTGGCCTCATGGACGTTATTAAAACCTTTCATTCATTCATTCATAAAACATTACATTGACCCCTTTTTTCCAAAGACAATTATTTATTAATAAAACATAAGCTATTTTTCCATGAATATAATATAAAGTTTCTTTGAATAACTTATGTTAAATTATTAAATTATTTCTCTTACTTCACCCCATTACCCTACAGGAAATAAAATGATGGGCTTGGGAACTGACTCCCAATGACTAAAGCTTGGAAAGTGGACATGACATTAAGATCTGCCCTGTGTGCAGCCAAGGTGAGCAAAATTTTGCGGATCTATCATTTTAGTGTATGCAACTTCAAACCTTACCTAATTCGAATTATGTCCAACTACAACAAAAGAAGCAGCAGTCATATATCTGATGTGGAATTTTTCCAAAGTTTTTGTACTACTTGGTACAAGACCTCTTGTTTGAAAACCCACCATCACCAACACAGGCACAAATGGATTTGGTTGTACACACATTATGCAAGGCCAATTTGATTATTATTGTGCTAAGTAACATGTGAGCAGAAGAAATCTGAGGCCTCCAGAAAGAAAACTTGGCCACCACAAGATGGAGATGCATAATGGATTTAATCAAACAAGTTGGTGGGGATGACAAGAGCTTTGAATATTAGAGTTTGGATGACAAAGAATATGGTACGGCTCATAAAAGGGGAAGTATTTAACTGGGGCAAGATATTGAGTACCAGAATCCATGAATTTGTTTATAAAACATAAGGGATTCTATAAGCCCAACATTCCATAGGACTGTTCATTGATACAATATACACTTCACCAACAAATAGTGAACTACTGCCCAATATACTTCCTATGACCTTTTATGACCCTCTATTTTTCATTAGAAATCCTTGGGACTATAATATTTAACTGTACAAGGGCATGAGGAAAGCAGTACTTCTGCAAAGAAAAGGAAAAATATAGCAGAAGACACAACATCTTGAGAAGTTGCCACAAAAGAAAGTGAGCAAGAAGAAGAATCCAATGAAGTAGAAGTACAAGCTCTACCTTCAACATCTCCAACAACCACTCATCCCCTTAGTGATGTGGCACACTAGATTAAGAAGTGGCTTGGCCAATTAGGAGCACCCCTGGAGTTGCTAGAAATTCCTCCAGTGAGTCCTATGCAATATATAAGAGGGCTTCTCCATATAACTGATCTTTCAGGAGCCAGAATAGAAGTCATCCAGATCTTAGCACTAAGCAACTCCATTCACATGCTGAGTATCACTTCCTGCACGCCTACAAATTCTAAGCCAGCCAACCCTTTGGATGGACAGCCAAATATAATTCCTACACATTTTCTGCAGTCCAATCCAGCTGATCCAATGGGTACTGTACGAGAATTTGTTCAGAAATTGGAATCCATGGCTCACATCATGCTGAAAGTATGGATAGTTCCCACTCCCCTTGGTTTTACAAGGCGCCTTGTATATTTAGAAGCTGGCTGAGGAGGAGTACCATATGAAGTTCATACTCACATTTCTAAACCAAGTTTGGCCAGGGCAACTCACACAAAGTTACATGTTCACATCCCCGCCTTTGAAGCTTCCAATGGAGAGATTTTGGTAGCTTTGTACTCTATTGAGAAAACAATTTTACTATCAAAACCTCACGTTGTAATTTGCAATGTGTGCACTAAAAGAAAGCTTCCAAGGAAGCAGATCAAGTAGCATTAACTTGTCAAACTTTGCACAATCAATTGGAAACAAGAAAGGTTTCAAGAGCAATTGGCTCAGCAAACCCAACTTGCTGAAAAATCATGACTTCCAGCTACGGAAGAAGAAATAAACTTGTGGAAGTTGTCCACACAGTTAGAACCTCTAAGTAGAGTGAAGTCATAGCTAATCATCATTTGAAATAATGAACTTAAGAGGATTCTAAGCTTCAACATGCCCTTCAGCAAACTCCGACTCCACCTTTTTCTAGTTCAGCAGATGCTGAACCAAAACCAAGGTCGTTTCCTTCCACCAATGTCCAATGAAATCACTCATTTTGTTTTCAGTAGTCAGCTGGAATCTGACTTTTCTTTCCGCCGGCCTATGACGTCATTCTCTTAATTTGTCATTGTTATGTTATGTTACTATGTATTACGATAATAGATAGTAGATAGTTTCTAATTTCCTATAGATAGTAGATAGTTTCTAATTTCCTCTCTCTTCCGTCTTTTTCTAATGGTCACTCTCGTTTGTAATGTTTCCATAAACTCCTTTTGTTCGTTATGGAAACTTTCTCTTTCTTTCTACAGGATGTTTCTATTTCCTCTCTCCTATTCGTTATAGAAACATTCTCTTATGTACTTGAATATATTGATCATTCATGGTCATTGTTTAATAACACATTCATTATTTTAACATAACATGGTATCAGAGCTAAAGCTTTAAATGTTTTCGAAAATCTTTATAATTTCACTTCGAAATTATCTGATCTAATATTTTTGAAATTATTTGCTGGGATCTTTATATTTCTCTCTGAGAAATCCGGTGCTTGAGGTTGCTTGCTCGTAATTGTTGCAGACTATTTACAAACCCGTCTAAGGTTTTCTACAACTCTGTAGGTCGTGCGCGCGAGTTTTCTGCAACACAACAGCGTTTTTTTGTTTGCATTTCCCGTGGCCGTTTTTCTCTGCAACAAGCCACGTTTTCATCTGCAGCCACTGGTCTGTATTCGGCCTTGTCTTCTCGCGCGGCCTCTGCTACCCACGCAGTCTCTGCAACTTTTGTTTTTTTCTTCAAAAAACGTCACCCATACTCTTCGTCTTTCAGTGTTTAGAGTTCAGTTTGGGCTTCCTCTTCAAAAACGACATCATCCATGAACGACTTCAAAGATCTCCTGCATAAATCCGCCTTTTTTTTACGATCTTTTGAACTTTTTTCAAGTTTTTTCTAGCGGCTAGGGTTTTCTTCGAAAACCCTAATTTTTTGGCTCGGAAAAAAAATTTAATCTTAGATTCTTGGTGGGTTTTTCGAGAGCTCAAATGGGTTATCATCCGTTTTTCTGGGTGCCTCGATTTTTGAGCCAGCGGATCCTGAATTTGGCAACATATTCCTTCTGGATTTTTCGAGCTCTCTTCTGGGTTCTACTCCATTTTTTCTAGGTCTTCCGACATTTTGCCTCGAAGTGTGTGCCTTTTCAATTCTTCACATTTTTCATTGAAATTCGTGTGCTTGGTGAGAATGTCCGCAAGTCTGATCCGTTGTAGGAACATACTACAAGTGTATTGTCCCATCTTCAACCAATTGCCGAATATAGTGGCAGTGAATATCGACATGCTTGGTTCTTTCATGGAAGACCGGATTCTATGCTAACTTGATAACACCTTCGTTATCAACAAACAAAGTTGTCGGGCCTGCTGGTGACATCTACATATCCCCAAGCATCCGACGAAGCCAAACAGCTTCACGGCCTGCCTTAACTGTCCCTCTGTATTCGGCCTCTGTAGAGGAGAGAGAAACGACTTGTTGCTTCTTACTGGTCCATGTGACGACACCAGATCCCAAACTAAACACATTTCCAGAAGTTGACTTTTTATCATCAACAAAGCCTGCCCAATCTAAATCTGTGAAACCACAGAGTCTAGGATTAGGACTTCGAGAATAGAGAATCCCAAAATCAAGAGTGCCCTTCACATAATGAAGCACACGCTTGGCAGCCATCCAATGATCAACCATGGGAGCTGTCAGAAACCATGAAATGTAGCTGACGGCGAAGTTGATATCAGGTCTAGTAGCAGAGAGATAGATGAGATTGCCTACTAGTTGCCTGTATGTAGTATCATCAACTGGAGGAGAATTAGACTTGGTGGATAACTTCAGACCTTTCTCCATAGGTGTAGATGCAGGCTTGCAATCCTGCATACAAAACTTGTCTAACAGAGCCTTGGCATATTTGGACTGAGAAATGAATATACCAGAAGACTGCTACCAAACCTCAACACCGAAGCAATAATGCATGAGGCCAAGGTCAGTCATATCAAAAGACTGGCATAAATTTTGTTTGATTGCCTGAATCAAAGATGTCGAACTGCCGGTGATGATCAGATCATCCACATAAAGGACCAGAAGGATGATGTCACTGTCAGTAGTCTTGATGTACAAATTTGAGTCTGAAGAACTCCTTTGGAAGCCTTGATCACTGAGGTACTTATCAATTTTCATGTACCATGCCCTGGGGGCTTGCTTCAAACCGTAGAGAGCTTTCACCTGTCTGAGAACCTGGAGTTCTTTACCAGCAACCTTGAAACCAAGAGGCTGCGTCATGTAGACCTCTTCCTGTAGGTCACCATTCAGGAAAGCACTCTTGACGTCCATCTGATGGACCTGCTAACCAAACTGTGCTGCCATGGCTAGAACTCATCTGATAGTGCTCATTTTTGTTGTAGGAGCAAAAGTCTCCTCATAGTCAATGCCTTGACGCTGAGAGAAGCCCTTCGCAACTAGACGAGCTTTGTACTTATCCAAAGTACCATCAAACTTGTACTTAATTTTGTAGACCCATTTGCAGCCAATGGGTTTCTTCCCTAGTGGAAGATCAGAAAGGTCTGAGGTGTGGTTCTTCAGCAGGCTCTGGTGTTCAGAATTCATGGCATGTTCCCACTCTGGAATGCCTTTAGCCTTTGAGTATGTCTGTGGTTCAAACACACTGTGAATGTTGGTATCAGAGCAAAAGTTCTTGGCCTCTAGAAAATTTTTAATTTCTCCCTGAAATTACTTGTTTAAAATTTCCGAAGCCCTATTTGCCTGAATGTGTTCAAAAAAAATTTGCATTTGTTTTTTCGTCACAAACCCGACTAGGGTTTTGGCACCTTTTTTGCTTTTTTCGTGTTATTCCAGCATTCTTCCTCAAACCCGACTCTGGTTCTCGTGTTCATCTGCATTTTCTGGTCAAATCCGCCCTTTGTATACAGAACTCTACAAAAAAATTCTAGTTTCTTAATCCGACTAGGTTTTTTTCAAAAACCCTCATTTTCCGTGTCGGATTAACAAAATCTTTGCATATTCCTAGTGGGTTTTTGCAAATCTCAACTGGGCCAGTCTCGCTTTTTTTTGGGTGCATTGTTATCCATGCCTCGTTTTCTGAGCCAACGGATTTATAATCTGACAGCAGATTCAATCTAGGTGTTTTGTGCTCTTTTCAGGGTGTCTTTTCAATTTTTCTGGGTCTTCCGTCAATCTGCCTCGAACTTTGTGTCATTTCTGTTTTTTCACGCTTTTTCATTGAAAAACATGCAATGGCATCTCTCACCAGTCTTATCCTGGAAGGCAGTCAGCGTTTCAACAGCAAGAACTACAACACCTGGAAGCAACGCATGTTGATGATTTTCGAGTATCGTCGCCTTGAGGCGCTTGTTCGGGGTACCGAGAGTCGTCCTACCACAGTCGATGTGACTCAAGTCCAATTTGATGATTGTAATCGTGAGACGGTTATGCTCATCAAGCTTTCAGTTACTGATGATCAGCTGCCTCAAATCCCGTCCAACAAGACAGCTGCAGAGATCTAGCAAGCATTGAAGGATCTCCACGAGACATCAGATAAAAGCAGAGCCTTCTTTCTGAAGAATTAGCTATTCTCCATGATTATGGATGACAATATGTCCTTACAAGACCATCTTCTGAAGATTAAGGACATCAAGGATCAGCTTGAGGCCACTAGCCGTAAAATGGAGGAAGAGGACATGGTGGTCATTACTCTGAAAAGCCTACCACCATCCTATGAGCACTTTATTGAGGCACTCAACATTACTGTAACTAATGTTGACCTGAAGTTCTCAGATCTGTGCACCAAACTTCTGCAGCAGGATCGTTGGAAACAACAGTTTGGTAGCAGTGCTCCTTCGTCCTCCTCTGAACAAGCGTTTTCAGCCCAATCCTTTCACAAGGATAAAGGCCCATCTCACTCCTCAGCTTCGTCTCAAGATAGCTCCAAGAAGAACATTCAGTGCAACTACTACCACAAATTTGGTCATATGCTTTGAGACTGTAGGGCTCACATTGAGTCTGATCAGCGGAAGCAGGGTGGATCCCAGCCACAGGCTAACATTGTCGAACCTGCAAACCTCTCTGATCAACCCGAGGCTGCCTTTTACGCTTTTTGAGGACATGCAAATTTCCGTTTTTTGAAGATAGATTGACTGTTAAGGGAGGGTATTACGCTAATAGATATTAGATAGTTTCTAATTTACTCTCTTCCGTCTTTTTCTAATGGTCACTCCTGTTTGTAATGTTTCCATAAACTCCTTATCTTCGTTATGGAAACTTTCTCTTTCTCTCTACAGGATGTTTCTATTTCCTCTCTCCTGTTCGTTATAAAAACATTCTCTTATGTACTTGTATATATTGATCATTCATGGTCATTGTTTAATAACACATTCATTATTTTACCATAACACTATGATTGTAACTAACTTTGTGTTAATGACTTGCTGGCTTGTGGATAGTGTTGAATTTGTTTTTTGGAACTTCTGCACAAGTTTAGTGTGAACAAGCAAGTAGTTCAAATTACTTTTGTTTAATAATTCACTTAAGTGATAAAGTGAAAAATTGTTAATGAAATTAGATTTATAGCAAAAATGGAAATGAATGCAATTTTATTTTATATGTTCACTAATATATATCTTTTCTTTTCAGGTATGCAGCAAATAGAAGACTATGGAATTCAAGACTAATTTCACAAGTATTTATGCACTATATAAATACGAAAATATTACAAAAGAAATGCTGATAGAAATTATCTCTCAATTATTTGCTGACTGGCCATGAGAAGACTTTGCATTCAATTTGTTGTATATGCATTGTCTTTGTTTGATCTACGAATGAGCATATATAAGGGACGCAAGTTAGTATAGAGACATGTCTCCATGAGGAGACATGTCCCTATATCAATGTGCCTCCTCATAACAACAGATCGCAGATTTAATGTGACTGATCACAATGCTAATCGATCGGTATATATTAACTGATGCAATGTCAAACAGTACAAGTGTTAACCGATACAAATGAATCGGTACAAATCCATAACCGATATTGTATCGGTATAGTTAACAAATCTATAACCGATAGCATATCGGTATATACAACTATTTCCATAACCGATGTTAATTGGTCTTTGTATATCCATCGATTTTTCCATAAAATGATAATACATTTGTTTATATGATGATTATTCAATCCATAATATTATTATTATGAAAGAGATCAGATATAATTAAATATAAATATAGGTATGTATATTAAGATATATATAACAATAATATCTATTATTATTATATATATATTAATATGCATGCATAATATAGATTGATCTTTTCTCAAAATATTATAATCATTTTTTATCTGATTGAAGCTACAAACATCAACAAAAATCTTTCGTTTAATTCATTAAGTCTAATAAAGTGCTGATTTAGACTTATTTTCCAAGTCATCTCTTGCATGAGATGAAGTTGCTTCTTTTTTTGTGAGATAAGATTGCTATTTTTGGAAGATTAGATATTTAATGTAATAGTATAAAGACAAATGCAAGATAGATGTTTAATGGCCCAATACAGTGTGAAAATTCCATGCAACTGTTAATTTGACAAGTGTGGAGGTTTCCTCGTAAGTTTTCAAAGGAATGCAAAGCAGATTTCAAGGTGTAAATTGTTTGCATACTTGTATTCATTTCCGTAGTCTGAATTTCTATGATTTGTGTGATTAATTCAATGTTTTGAAGCATTGGGCAATTAGTCGTCATAATTAGAATTTTAACAAGTAGTTGCTATGAATCGGTTGTCAATGGTTACCAATAGTTGTGTTCTAATTGGCAACCGTCAGGCAGTTTATATATGTTTCTAGTAGTTGAGGAAGGTGTCTAATTTTATACATGTTCCTCCCTGGTCTACATGTTTATTCTACAAGCACTACATTGGAATAAAGTAATCCATGATCTTCATCTACAAATACTTGGTGTGTTGTTATGTTCTTTTTATATTGGCAATTGGTAGCCTAATAGCTTTGCAGCGAACAATATCTCCATAGACACCTTTTTAATGTAAATAAGTATTCATTTGTAGATGGCCAATGTATCATTTTGTGTTAATGGTTTGTATATATTTCT
This sequence comes from Thuja plicata, assembly GCA_018584345.1. Classification (NCBI taxonomy): domain Eukaryota; kingdom Viridiplantae; phylum Streptophyta; class Pinopsida; order Cupressales; family Cupressaceae; genus Thuja; species Thuja plicata. The sequence goes on along the minus strand of MU225870.1, from coordinate 538,635 downwards.
TGAACAAGATTTTTACAAAAAAAACATTTGCCAGATCACTTCAATATATTTTGTGTTTATCCAATAGAGACAATGTAATTATATAACCTTTGATGTGTCCCAAAATTATGGTTTCTTATAAATTATGGTTTCTTATAGAATTCATCCATCTATTTCATTACAATATATATTTTGTATGAGGGGATTAGCATGAATCAGCTTTGGAATTTCATGAATAGGAAGGGTGCTCCCTCTAGACAACTCTGAAATCTTTACAATAAAATATGCAATAAATTTTAAATCTGGGCTAAATTTGAGTGAGAAAAATGAGGAAAGTAAATTACTTCACCAATAACAAACACCACTTTTTTATATGGATAGGAGAATTTTGTTTCGGGAAGGAAAAGTATGTTATAATGAATGCAGCCTAACCTCTAGAATCAACTGCACTTGGTGATTGTTGGCAGCATTAATTCTCAGACAAGGTCGTGTGCCAAAGATTTCATTGTTCAGAGCGACTGGCTCAATAGAAGATACCACTCCGCCTGGCATAAGAAATACACTAACATCAATTACCAGTTCATATTAAAACCATATACCATCAGCAAAAATAAAAATTCTGAACTCTGCACCTTCAGATGCATTGCCAGAGGCTAAACAAGCATGTCTCCAATGCTGCATCTGAAATCTAATCCTTTCCATAAAAATAATATCAGCACTGGACTTATTTTGAAATGATGAGGTTGGATAAGCTCCAATCATCCTTGTACTCCCATACTGCTGCTTTAAAGAAGCCTCTTGTACCCTTGATAAATATGAAATGCCTATGTAAACAGCAAAAATATAAGATGTTATGGGCTTAGGATTTCTTATATGATATTCCCTACGTGGATTATGCATTGGCACAAATTTAAACTTTAAAAAGCACAAAAACAAATAAATATGTTTTTGCTTTGAGCTCACCTTCATATACACAGGAATTGAAATCAAAACCTTTTTGGGCCATAGAACTTATTAATGATATTTGGCACAAAAAACTGTAAGAAGGCATCCCAACCCTCTGCTCATCACGTGGAAACAAATGAAAATTATACCTGCCATAACACAAACATTTAAATCATGAATTGAACTACCATCATTGCAAAATATTATTTTCGAAGAATTGACTATAGTAGCTATTCTTAAGCAAAACAAGAAAAAATTCAAAATTGGTGATTTAAAATTTTAAACAAAGAATAAACAATAAGTATGGTTATAAAATTTATGATATTCAAGATTACAGATGAAATAAAAATAAAAGACAGTAATTTATGACAAGTGTTTTTCCCCTCTAATAGTGAAGCAAAGGCATACTTGTGAGACACCCTTTGACGGACTATACTTGCATTGATCCTCAATAAAGTGAAGAAAAACAATAAATCAAGGTCCAACACATATTTGAATTCCTCAAGGTCCAACACCTTATACTATCAGTGTTGATAGCAAGGCACAAACAACAAGACCTGTTGAAGATATAGAGTCTTCCATTGGAAGAAGTTATGCCAGTGATTTTGCTAAACTCATTCTTATAACATTATAAATAAAATTATTGTTTCTATATGTTTATTCTAAGTGTGGCCAGGGAATTTCTGCACAAGACTTAAGTAAACATAATCAATGATAGAAATGGATTATGAAGCTTGATCAACAATATTTTATTTTTAATTACTCAAAGTTTGTAATCATTCTTTAGATGTTAATTCAGAGAGTTGTATAGCAAAAAGTTACAAAATAGGCATCTTAATGGTGTGACTACTACAAAGAGAGTAACAAGGCAGCTGATTGCCAGAAATCAGTTCGGCTCCCCAAGACTTTCAGGTGGTCCTTGAACCTGTACTTTGGGAGAATTTGGAGGGGATGTCCTTCTCAAAAAGGCTCACGTCAGTAAATGTGTTTAAGTGGCTCACTAACTCCATACATCATGATGCATGATATGACCTAAATTCCCTCCCAAACTTTGGAATTTGGTCTTTTATAATCACTTCCCTCTACCTCCATTCCCACCACTTAAATTCATTATTTGTTTTAAGTTTTTGTTGTCTGCATAGAATTTGGACTTTTATAATCACATCTCTCTACCAGGCAACCTCCACTCCCACCGCTTAAATTCATTATTTATTTTTAAGTTTATGCTGTCTGCATTAAAATTTGTTTGTTTGCAAAATGGTTTCCATGCGTGGGCTTCATGAGGAATTAAACATCTTCAATGTAACAGCACTGGTACTTTTCCATTTTGTATTGGGGGAGAAGCAGCTCATGATCAAACACCCAATTGAAGATTCACAATCTCTGTTCAAGCATTGTCTGAGTCATCATTCAAGAGACTCTGATACCTATTGCCTGCTGATTCACATTTTCTTTTCAATAGACAAACCCAATGGGAAGGAGGTGGAATCGAGCATGCCATATTGTGGTTCTTCTTAAAGGTAGGGAGCAGCCTATTAATACATAGAGAGAGTTATGTAAACATTAAGTGGTGGATCTGATAGAATTCATGTAATGCCCCTATATTTTGAACAAAATTAACCAACACCCCTCATACTTCTCCCGTAGAATCTTAAAGATACAAAAAAAAAAGAAATTAAATGTGGTGCCAAATAAGACAAACCACATCAGCCATAATAAGGACAAAATACACTAGAAGACAAACGAATGAAAAGAGATCGGATAATTTAGAGAAGCATTTGGGAGAAGATTGCAGGCAGAAAGGAAGTACTCATTTAATAATCAGTAATTACTAACTATATTCAACTTATGAAAAGTCAAAAACCCCATGAAGGGTTGTGTACCTTAAACAAGACAAGGTATATAAGAAAGGCAGATTTAGAAGGAAAGGACAGCAGTTTAGAATAGAAATCAAGTGGAAATTGAGATATAATTTAAAAAATACATAAATAAGATAAATATTGATTGCTAATAAGAGTAATATTTAGAAATCCAATTTTAAGAATGATATATATATATATATATATATATATATAAGGTTATTTTTTGTAAGTAATTCTATTACATCCCTATTACAGATATTTATCAGCAATTCATATAGCAAATTCGCTTAGCAATCTATTTTGAATTGATTATAGGTGTCTTACAAAGAGGAGGGATGGCCAGCCTTCCGAGTTCACAAGAGTTGAAGAACTGGCCATTCTTCATGAAGTATGCCACCCTGTGATGGATGGATTGGAGGTCCTGCCATGCTCATGGGCTAGAAGGCAAATGAGTGCTCTTGGGCTTGTTCAAGAAGGCATTCTTCATACGTCTTATTGAGCACGTCACCCCGAGAAGGATGGATTCAAGCACCTTCCATGGTAGTGGATTGAGAGACAAATGAGTGCTCTTTGGCTTGATCGAGGAGGAGAGCAAACCTCCAAGGTGGACTGAGAAAGAAGTGAACTTGGAATCCTGCCATGTCCACGGGCCAGGGGGTGTTGAGGACCAGGGATCCACTCATGCCCCTTGGCTTGAGGGTCTTCTCAAGTATGTCACCCCAAGATAGATGGACAAAGAATCCAACCATGCTCTCACTATACAAGGATAACCATCCTTGAAATTGTGATTCGAAAACATTTCCAACGAATTACTAATATAGTTGACAATAGTAATATGCCTTTGAATAAATATTAATGATATTAAGGTATTTTGATTTGAATAAGAATGATGCTTATATGGATTTATATGTTATCATGGATTCTTGATATTTAATGTTAATACTTTGTGAATTTAGATATTATAATGAATTCTTAATACTTAACAATTTCCAATATCAATCTCTATTAATTAATATTATTTGTAGGGCCTAAACCAAGATTATCTTATATCATGCATTACAATTGATAATCTTATTATAAAGATATATTTATAAATGAATTGTATTATTCAACTTGAGTTGGAATTGTTATTTTAGGGCAACAATCGGGAAGATCACAAGAAGGAAAAATTGTTCATGCAGCATGTTAAACCCCATGGCCCTAGACCTACTCTCCCATCCATCATGCAAGTTGTAAATTAGGAATATCTCTCCCATCCATCATGCAAGCTGTAAATTAGGAATCTCTCTCCCATCCATCATGCTCCCTCCCTCCCTCCCTCCCTTCCTCCCTCCCTCCCTGGGCCATGGACCAAACTCTCACAACTATTGAAGAAAACAAGCCCCTAAGCTATGTAGCTTCTGGTCTCTGGATGATTAATTGTTCTGAGTTACAAGGTGGCAACCTTTGGTCGCAGGTGTCTAAAATATTTTCTTATGAAGTTCATAGTTTGTTTAGTCTTATGTAATTAGGAAAACTAGCTATCTATGCTATCTGAATGTCGTTGTTCTCTGTTGTTCATTTTTGCTGCTCATGGACAGGAATGGGTTCACATGACTCTATAAAGGCCTGTATTTGATAACATATGAAAGTTGCTATTTCCATCAAGTGTGCCTCTTGTGATTCTATTTGTGCTAAACCCAATTTTAAACCTCATTTGATAAGAAAGTTAAAATATTGTTAAGTACCTAGAAATAAGAGTTTTACTAGCACGCCTCTTGTGGTTTTATTTGTGCTAAACCCCATTTGATTAGGAAAAAAACTGTATTGTTAAATATTGACTAATGGTAGTTTTCATGCCTATTTGTTGCTGAAGATACTAAAGTATCCTATGTCTTATGCGATTTTACGAGTGAAACATCACATATTAACTATTGAGGATTTGTATCACACTGATGATTTAGTAGGGTCTTGAGGCGTATTCAAAGACTGTGTTAACTCATATTATCTTGTTTGTTTGTAAAGATGAGATAAATTGAATTGTGCCATGTCCCCCATTTGAAACCCTAATTAATGATGTCTCCACCCTTTTATTTCATGAGGACCAAGCATCTCAATTTTTTGAAGTCTCTGAAGAGACAATTGCAAACATATTGAGGATTCGTCATGAGAAGTAAATAGAAGATAGAATATATCTGTTATAAACAGAGAGGGACATAACATACAATCTTATTAGCATTGAGAACTCATTACTGGAGGAAAGCAAAAGTTGATGGAGAGAGTAAGATTCTCACATCATCGTGCCCTTGTAATAGTTATCAGAGGAACCTCACGACACTATAGTATCAGGATTTTAATGTTATGAAACAGTTTGTAGTTTTGTTAAATTTATGATCAGATTTATGTCTTTTCAAAATTTCTCATATTAATCCAATATATAGATATATAATCTCAATATATATATATAACATATATTCAATCATATTATATAT
>MU225870.1:493190-531032 GCA_018584345.1 Thuja plicata | reverse complement strand
TTAGATTAATGTAATGCAGATTGGATAAGTGACTCGCATTATTTTCTGTATATGCTTGTCATCATTCGATCCAAGAAAGGATATATATATGAGAGACATGTCAATAGATAGACATGTCTCCACGTGGGAGACATGTCTCTCTATTGACATGCCTCTATTAAGCATACACACCAATTCATAACCAATGATAATCGGCTTTCATTATACTCAACGCTTAATCTTTGTTCATGATACTCGATACTCGTCGAGATTCATTAAACTTAATACTCAATCGATACATAATACAGCCCATACTCAAACGATATGCAATGCTAATTATAACTGACGTTAATCGGTGTTAACCGATACAAGTCGATACACATTTGTATTACCCACACGATCGGTTTCTCAACACCCGATTGATATTTGATAGGGACCAAATGCATGGAGTTTGGTCGAGACATATTGCATAACTAAACTGATGACAATCGGTATTAAGAAAACAGATGTCAATCAGTATTATCCAAACCGATGACAATGTATTACTCGATACTAATTGTATCGCATAGTATTATGACATATTATTAAATCAATTATAATATTATATATTTATATTAATATATATATATAATAATATCATTATTATTTATATATTAATATGCATATATATAATATAGAATAATATAACAATATTATCAATTCAGATATAATATGATGTCATTTGATCAAATCCATTTCAATAGTTATGATAATAGATTATTTTCTCACTTATGATTGTATGTAAATATAATAATAATATCTATTATTATTACCATATATATTGATATGCATAAGTTAATCTATTCTCATAATATTAATATCTCATTCATTTTATCTGATCGAAGCTACAAACATCAACAAGTTTGTATCAGATCATATACAATGATCAAGTATATATCTTCCCACATTGATTCATCAGCAATGGTGGAAGACAAATATTACCTTAGACTACTAATCAATCGGTTAGTAATTCATGAATTGGCAATCAGCAATCCAATAATCAGAGATTAACGAATTGCAATCCTACGTCATGAATTATTAGAGAAACTCGGCAGCCCTCTAACAAGCAAAGATATCAAAGTATTGAAGTTGACTAATGTTGACCAAACTTTAATAATATTATCAGTCAAGCAAATGCTTAAACAATAAGGATAGTGATTACAAACTAATTGATATTATTATGAAGAGATGTGTGGAAAGGGTGTTTCTATTTGGTGGTAATTGATACATAAGGGAAATGAGAATCGATTATGGATATCATCGGATCAGAAAACAAGGAAGATAGGAAAGCATAGAAGGAGGAAGCACGCCAGCTATCATCCTCAATTCCAGGAGACCGATTACCATATCAAGCACTGCAAGCCTATTCAATTTGGGGTCCGCCAACGTTTCTAAAGACAGCAAGCTATATTATTCATGTGGGGGGTCATAATACTATGCCGTGACAAGTATTCTACATGTGCTGAACATATTATCTACAACTTCAATACTTCTGCTTGACATTGCCGTTCAATTTGCCACGGAGACTTGAGTCTTGAAGTCAAGGATGAATTATATCTTGGAGTCGCTATATTGATCGTCTGAAGTTACTTTTCGCTGGTTACAATTGGTGACTTCCATGCATGACAAGGTTATAGAATTGGAGCTTCCACTACTTCTTTCACGGCACAACGAAATTTCAGATTATCAACCTGCTTGGCGCTTCCCAACGCCAAGCTACTAAAGATTATCAGCACCAGTAGATCAATTGGGATTCCCCCAATTACCAGAGCTATTGGATCTGCAGCACTAACTGGGCTTCAACGAATATCAAGGTTATCATTGAGGCTACTCACTAAGGTCAGAATGGGTATAAATTAGGGTTTCCCAATTTGGGGACATTGAGGAGCAACAATAAAAGAGTATTATTCAGATTTTGAGAGCAGACTGAGCAGAAGAATTTCATTTGATAAAGAAGATTGAACTAAGAGATCAACCTGATATGATAAATCAGACTTCAGATATTTATACAGCTTATCTCATCTTATTTGAGTAAGAATTACATCTCTAACTACATTTTTGCTCCTGTTTGATTTTGGATTTGTGAATTTAGGGCAAAGTATAAGGTGATCCCAAATGGGGACATTAAAAATTGTTTTCCAAACATTGCAGACTTTGTATTACAATGTTTAGAGAAGTGTAATAATCATAGCTTTGTATGCGTTGTCACAGAGCATGAAATTCAATTTCTAATCCATACAAAATGCCTTGCGATTAAAGTTCACAATTGTTAAGATTGTAGACCGTGCTTGCTTATCCTGCAGCCCATGACTTCACCCAAGTTTTACCAAGAATATAAAACAATAACAAAATGAGAGCTTTTCGAAATGCACTAATTTTGATACTAAGTATACACTATTCTGCATGAATATGTAATACATTTCTTTAATATAGGGATCTTCCTAATCTAGAATAAAGATCATTTAAAATATTCAGCCAACCAAAAGAATACCAGTTAAATACCTATCAATCAAAGAGGGATCCTTACAATAGTATCAGATGTTTCTCTTCGTCCCTTTCACTCGTTACTACATAGTGATATTCAAGACAAACAATTATACAGGTGTGAGCATTCGCACTCTTTGAAGTGGGTGAAAAAGAAGAGGTCAAAGTGCTGAAATCCCGTGAAATGCCTCATCCTACAGAAGTGGCATATAAGTATGCAGGGAATTCAACTCAAAGATACACCTCGGTCATGGCAACTACACCAAAAGTCACTCAAAACTACGACATCCCATAAGGTATGCTGGGATTCTCTACTAGTGAGCAATCACTGCTCTCCCTCATGGCAACTATGCCAAATGTGCTACCAGTGTTCTCTACCTCGCAGCAACTGTTTAAAAGGTCACTAAAACCGAGGACCTCAAATGCTGGGATTTTTTACCACTGAGCTATCAGCGTTTTCTATCTCTTGGCAGTTATGTCAAGGGTGCTACCTTTTCTCCTGGCAACTATGCCAAACGTCACCCAAATCTAGGCCTCCTAGGGTATGTTAGCTATCTCTATCACTGAGTTACAGACCCTTTCCTGTCCAAAGAATGCAGGTTGTTCTTCCAACTAATTTACCACGTAAAACAAGAAACATAGAGAAGGAAAACAACAAAACTTACGGAAATGCAATAATCTTGGAATCACCCGACCACTTAAACGGGCATACAGTAAAATGCAGCAGCTGAAACCTCTCAGCACTGTCCTTTGCCTTATAATAAGCGCTCTCGCAGTTGTCAAACTCTAATATTCGGCGCCAAGGGGCGACATGAGAGCCCGTACATTGCACAGAAACGGCAATAAAATCTGCATTTTGAACTTGGTCTTTCAGTTGTTCAACGGCATGCCCTAGATTAGACCTTGTGACCTGCTTCACTCCCCATCTTTTGGTTGTGCACAGGCATCTTTTCTGCAGAAAACCAGAGTAAAAAAATTGACAAGATTGCATTGAAAATACCATAGAATTTTTTTGGAGTGACGGTCGGGGGGTTTTGTAAGGTACGTGTTAAATGCGATCAAGCTCTGGGAACCTTTCATAAATCTGAGAAGTGGCGCATAACGGATAAATCTGTCTTAATAGTAGTGGGAAACCCAAAGATGCAATACGTAGTGGCCTGCACTTGCCGTTAGTTATAATTATAGATGTAAATTTAATTTTAATTTAATTTTAATTATTATATATATTTTAATTAATAGTTATTTAATAAAAGTAAAATTATTATAGATTAAAAATTAAATAAGTAATTTTGTATAAAATCTGAAAAATAATATTTAATAAATTATGTTTGTATATATTATAATTTGATTTGTATAATTATAATTGTAAAAAATTTAAATATAGCTATAATAAATGTAAGATAGAATTTAAATAATAAATAAAGAGTTTAAAATTATATAATATAGTACTTTTATATTATATATTATAGAATAATATATATTATATATTATAAATTGTAATAGTTATTTATAGCATATATATATATTAAAAATATAATATAGTAAAATTTTTAGAATATATAATAGTTATATATTATAAATAATTGAATTTTTTAATGAAAATAACATGTTTATATTATAAAATATAAAATATAGTATCTCATAAATATAAATACTATATTGTAAATTAAAAGATCAATTTCAATATAAATTAAATGTTATATTACAAAACTATCGAAAAAAAAAAATTGGAAGCCTCCGAAAAAAGGGGTCTTATAAGACCAAATCAATTGAACCAATCATAATTAAAAAAACTAATTTATAGAATATATTTAATTCATAAATAAATATTTAAACTTTACAAATAGTTGAACAAGAAAATAATTGTGATTTATGATTGGTTTGTTGGTGTAAAATTAATTAATGCAATAGTATATTGCCTACGCAAGTACAATAATTAATAGTGAAACAAGAGCTTGCACGAGAGAAGGAAAAAATTCCAATGAAATTACAAAATTCATGAAATGTATTATAATATGTTGAATGAATGAATGAAGGAATTTTAATGATGTTAAGGGATCAAGAAAGGACAAATTAATTTGTATGTTGAAGTTTATCCAAGTAGACCTTTTGAATGTGGATCCTCATTAGGAAAGTAGTCATTTTGTGTAATTTTGCCTCTTCAAAAAGTTCATTCAAACTGTTCACATGTAAGATGTCTTTGTAATGACTGTGAATATCTTCATAAGCAGCACATTCCTTGATAATGTCACTCTGTTTCAACCACTCTTCTGCTGCAAAAATTACAAGTTCTTTCTTCCCACATCTCTTTGGGAACTTTCCATCTACCAGTTTCGCATCACAAATGATGAGAGTTGGTCCTCAGTTGAGCCATCAAAATTTTTGTCTTACCTTTGATTGTGGAACCTAAATATTCTTTATCACTATGATCCCACTTGGGGTTAAATTCTTTGACATAGTAAGCTTTTTTTCTACCTTTATGTTTTGTCCACATGGTAGTTTTGAATTTCTCTAACACCCACTTTTTTATCTCTATATTAGTGGTTGGGCACTCGTGGAGGTTTATGTACCCATTTGTTTAACCACTTGCTATTTTGTTTCTTCTACGTCTTTTTCCTCCGTTCTAACTCCTCTTCAACCACCATCCTAGGCCAGCGATGCATATCTATATTTCCCACTTTTTCTAAGTAGCATAACAAGCGAATAATTGTTGAGGCTTCAATCGGAAACATACTAGCCTCCACCAAGAGGATCTCATATGGGAACATCGGCTTGACCTTAAGGTTACTAGTGATAAAATGTTTTTGGATTCTTTCTATTTGTCGTCATTTGTGATTTGACACATTATTCCCCCAAACCTCACACCCATAAAGAATAACAAGAACCACCAAGAGACCAAAGAGAGTCTTCTTGGTCTTCCAATCCCACAACTCAACTTTCCTCATCTATTCTGAAGGAGGTGAGAGGGTTTCCAATCCCCCCTATATTCTTTTTGATATGCATGTCTCCCAGCTTAGCCTATAGTGGAAATCAATTCCCAAGTACTTGTACTCTTCCACAATCTCTAAAGAGTTGCCCTCAAAAATAAAAGTATGCTACTATTTTTTTCTTTTTCAAAGAAAAGATCATGATTTTAGTCTTAGAGGCATTAACTTGCATCCCCACTTCTTATTGCAACTTGAACTAAACATTGTCATTGGTAATAGTTTAGACATTGTATATTTTATGATTTGGATATTAACTCTTTGATGTTGATGATTGGGTAAACTATGAAATGCAACATGCAATGTCAAATAAGATTTAGAAGCTAGTGGTTAGATTGAAGCATTAATATAAATAAAGATAATAATATATTGCAATTAAAACAAGTATTTGTATATGATTATGTTTGTCAACATCATATGTAAAGTATGTACAAACATGATAATGTGTTCATTTGTTTTTTATATCTTGGTTTTTGTCTACTGGAATCCAAAAGCCAATATTTAGTTATTGTAATATCTAAGCATTCAAAAGAAAAGAACTAATTATGTTTCAAGACAGTTCAAATCCAAAATAAAGATTTTCAACACCAAATTACAATATAAAAAAATTGAATAAATATTAAAGGTGAAAAGGTCTCTTGACAAGTAGAATTGTTAGCAATTAGATTTGCACCGTGTTCAACTTAAAGTTCAACAATCTACTAAAACATGGGAGTGATCCCAAGATGTGTGTACCCTATATGAGCTCAAAACTCCGAAGAAGGTTAGCTTCCTCTTGGTACTCACCTATGCTAATCCTAAATCTAATGATCTTCAGAGGAAAAGGGAAGGAGAAAACTTGAAAATGAACCTACAACTAATGAGGTGATACAACAAAATGAACTTTAAACCTATAATGTTGGTGTTTTATACACACAAAGTATCCATTTAATCCTTCAACTACACTTACACAACTCAAGAGACAGCATGTTCATGTATGAACATTTCACGGAGAGGCTAGTTTTAACAACCTTAGAAGTAAGAAGATGAAGATTACTCTTCACAAACAAATGTTATTTTCATACTTACACAAACCACAACCTACAGAAAGCATGTTACTTTTGCCTAAAGGTGCTTATAATAACATCATTTTAAGGATTTATGAAAATGAAATCACATAAAACAACATCAATTACCAAATTTGCACACAATACAACAACTATTTTGAAGGTAAAATGTTGATTTTATTGATATTTTGGTGTTATAGCAGTAATATACATTCTGAAAAATGTTTCCTATTTTGCTTGAAAACAAAATTACAAGTGTTATTCATCACACAATGACTAATTTTTCTGAGTTATAACATAATTTTTGGCCACAAAGAGCTTCAAAAAGCTATCATATATAGAAAAAGATGCAAGAACTAGACTTCTAAAATTTTGGTGGCTGAATACTTATAACTTTTTACAAGCCTTGAAGATTTTCAACATGTGTTGTTGGAAAATATTATAAGTGTCCTTGCTTTAATGGTTGAAGAAGTCCTCTTTCTCCTGTTGGGTCAGATGTAACTGAAAATGTTCATTTAAGGCCCTCCAAATTGGTCCAAACTGACTCATGAATACTTGTAAATGCCCTCTAACCAAGTCCATACCCCTATGAATCTTTAAAGAGCCACTAGATGCTCTCAACAATTTGAAGAAGCCATCAACCTTTCCCTATATTTTCTCCATGTTTCCTATATTCATGCTCCGGATCTGCCAACTAACCAACCAATGACCTCAATTAATAGGACATGTGACCTCTCTTTATCTTAAAGTTAAACGAAACCTTGGGGGTTGGACACGAACAATAATGGGAATTAAAAACTTCTATAACTGCTCAAAATGTGTGATTAAGGCTTCAAATTGTTGCCCCCATACATATTTACCCATTAGTATCATCTTACACATGTCAAATGACACCTAAAACCCACAAATCTGCCTCTTTTTTACTACACTTATTGTCGCTCCTCATGATTATTCTTTGTTGGCCTCTATCTCTTACACTACTCCTTTGATTTTGTCTAGGTCTTCATAAATTGTCCATAAACTCTATAAAGAGATTTTATGACTATATTTTTTCTCTTTATCATCTAAAGGCAACCTTCTACTTTGATTTTATTCAAATATCTCTGGTCATTTTCAACCTTGATTTCAACCTCTTAAGAATCAATATCTTGACTCTTTGATTGTCATACTAATCTTGGGAGCATTGTTACTTCTTTTCTAGAACTCTTAATTTTGTAATGTGCTTTTGATTCTTCTCACTAAATTACTATAAATAGCATATTATTTTATAGAAAATAATGTCTAACTTCTCAAAATAACATTAACTTTTGAAATGGGGATATCTTTGCTTCTTTTTCCTTGCTAGCAAGCTCTTAAATTCATTACTCAACCCTTTGTCACTTTCTTGAAAGCAAACTGTCAGTAGACTAATTTCTTCAATGGTGGACATGACCATTAGGAATGAAGCATGGAAGCCTTGAAAGAATGACGAAACCCTTATCCAAAATAGTATAATGCAAGTCATGCTCTAAAATAGTGAAAGTACTCCCCCAAGATAGTGAATGTAGTTGAACATGATAAAATATGCTTCTCTATGATTAAAAAAAATTTCAATTATGTCTACAATGAATGTAGTACATCCATGGCATAGGATCTATGTTTTCCTTGTAAAAAATGAGGGCTATCTCATTTTTAACGATCATGAACAAACCCTCGTGACAACAAAGATCCTTAAAAAACATTCTAAGCATTAGGTGAAAAAGCATTAAAGATTTGAAAAGACTCAAATCTCTTTGTTGAACAACAAAAGTTCATTACTAATAGCTACTAATCTTGGTGGAGCAGTCATATGCCCTTTTTAGCTCATCCACTATTATCTTCTTGTGAACCCTTGTTCTTGCATTAGAAATATAGTTTTGGCATTCCAATGATGAAAACAAATGCTCCTCTTCTTGAAATTTTTTGTTTCTTTCAAGATTTCAGATTTTCGTTGATGATATATGTGGGTATTGAAGAAATTGTTGTTCTTTTCATTGAGACTCTCTATTCTATCCAAAAAAACATTTGTTGTTCTCTCATCATTTTTTTATTCCTAGCTTATGAATCGTTGTTCTTTATAGTGCAAATTGTTGTTCTTTTGATTAGAAATTGATGTCCCCTTGAGATCCACTGCTCCTTTTATGGATTTCGCCATTCTTCATTGCAATCTTGATTTTCTACACTTGGATTTGTTGTTCTTTATGAGGCCTTTAGTGTTCTCTTCATTTGTTGTTGTTGTTGTCAACCAAATTTGTTGTTCCTTTCTATAAATTTATAGTCCATTCAATGAGACAGTTGAAAACTGCTCTTCCTTCAAATAAATATGTTGTTGACTCTTGAAAATCGCTATCTTTGCATATTGCAAAGCTTTTCTTTTCACACAAATTATTTATTTATTCATTGTAGCTTATTATCTTTTCATATAATATAATATCTTCTCGTGGATCATTGGTGAATCTGTTGTTTCTCATTTTGAAGCTTGTTGTCTTCATTGCATTTTATTTGTACATTGCTAAAACCAATCCTTGATATATTGAAACCAAATAAATTCTCTTCTGACTCTTTGTGTATGCTTGGATAGTATAGACCGCCATGAATGGTTTTCTCAATCTTATGAATTGAAAAAAAAGAAACCCTAAGAGAACTTGAACTTTTAAAAAAAATCAATTACTTGGCTCAAAATGTGACTCTTTTTCCTTCTTGCAACGTGGAATCATAATTCTAGGCATGTGGAGTTAGATGGTTGCCTACATAGATTTGTCAAAGATTAAGATTTTCTCAAAACAAACTTTCTCTCTCTATCCAACAAGCATGGAAATGGTCAGAAAAAGTCTTCAATTAGTTGCTACATCTAGTCCATCACTTGGACAACTCACTAACTTCCTCCTAGATTTCTTCCAACTATTATTTTGATGTTTGCATCTATCTACAGGGTTGTTACGAACTAGTATTTTTTCTCAAAAACTAACAATTAGGTTTTCACAAAACTTAAAAAGTTTTTTCATTTTAATATTCTTTATTTGTTGTCAAAAAATCATGAAAACCCAGTCCATAATTTTTGAGACATGGCTAAAACATGTCTACTCACTTGAATTCCCTCCACATTTGAAACCTGGAAAAACATCTCACTCCAAACTCAATGTGACTTCATGAAGACAAGTCTAAGGCTTACAAGCTCAAAAGAAAAGATATATTTCTAATAAACAAGAAGCATACTTGACAAATTTGTAAGTATTCACAACTTAAATAAACAACCTTGTGAAATTTTAGGCCAAAGGTAAAAAAAAATGGCTAACACTTTTGGTGACCTCTATGGCATGCTTGTCTGTTAAGCATCTAGAACCAGTAGCTTTAACCTATCCATTGGGCATAAGAGTCACATGGAGACTTTAAAATAACTCAAAATTAGACCTAAACACATTGCTACCACAACCTCTAAACAACAGGAAAACAACCGAAACAACACCTATAGCTGACTCAACTAACTAAAGACAATATGCTTCAACACTTGGAGAAAACCAAAAAAAAAATCTAACCTACTCTAGACTAACCTAACAAAAAACCCTCTCAAATGAAACTATTATTTGTCTCCTTGAATTAGTTTCCCCTTATTATTAATTTTCAACACATAACATACTCATGAACAAAAAATGAAAGATGAAGCATGAATAGAAATTCATTGAACAACCACAACATTTCTTGAAGAGCGTATACAAGTTCACTTACCTCCTCATATTGAGAATACATATTTTTGTTTTGACATGGATAAGTGAGCTGCCTCTACTCCTCTTTAATAAAAATATCATGCTTGGGTGCAAACATCAATGTAACTTCTTTGTTAGCTTCAACCTTATCTAGATGTCTAACAGGACACCCTTGTGACAAAACAAACTTTGAGCTTTTTTTGTTGATCTCTAGTTGATGGAATGCTTCTTTGATGTCATCTTGCTGATTGAAATGATTTATCTCATGTGGTGCAAGTGGAGACATGACTTCTTCCACATATTTCCCATGTTGTTCATGATTTTACAACTTAGGATGTGTTGGTTTTGTATTTAAGCTCATATAAAACATTTCCAACTCTTCCCAAAAATTATCTTCTTCAAAATCTTATTTTATGTCTTGTATAAAAGGATCATCTTCAGCTTTATCTCAATTCTCTTGATGACTTGTAAGATCATCAAAGTCATCTTGTTTAAGTACGAGTGCTAACTTTTTATCACATTTAACTAGACCAACAACTATGTGACTGTAAACCTCTCTTTGTTGCAAAACCAAGTTGTCCTTATTTGCCTCTTCATATTAGAGCATCCCAACATGGTAACTTGCATCTTCCAACTGATTCAAGACTCATCCTACCTTTAGACCTTATAGTCCCAACTCTTGAGATTATGTTGGTATTAGCATATTTTCCTCATCTTTGACAAAGAAAGGAAGTTGTTCAAATAAATCAACCAACACTTCATAATAAGTACCACTTGCTTGCTATATATCTTGTTTCTCTAGACCTTCTATTGGTGTGACCACAACCATATTTTCTTCATCATGTTCAAGGAAAGAAGGCAACTCATTGAACCAAACTTTAGCATCCTCTTTTTCACCATCCTCTTCTTTTTCTTAACACTGCTACCCCAACTCTATATGATCATCTTGTTCTTGTAACAAGTCTAATTTGTCAACGCTTAAAATATAATAACACTCTTCAACAATAGTTTCTTCCTTCTCTCCTTCAAATTTGACATTTTATTATTCATCAAACCAAAATTTTTGCCAAATAATAGGTTCCTCTAGGAGCAATGGAACATGACTAGGATAAGATGGGTCAAAAGATGGGGAAATTTGACAGGCTTATTGGGCTTCTTTAAACCATGTCAGTACATGAGAGGGATACTCTCGAAT
Source organism: Thuja plicata (assembly GCA_018584345.1). NCBI lineage: Eukaryota > Viridiplantae > Streptophyta > Pinopsida > Cupressales > Cupressaceae > Thuja > Thuja plicata. The sequence goes on along the minus strand of MU225870.1, from coordinate 519,583 downwards.
CCAAGGAGTTTATCGAGTCTCTAGTTTTTTAGCTTGAGCAAGTAATAACCTTATCTTCTCTTCTTTTTTTCCAACCTCTCTTTCAAAGGATTCTTCATACTAATTTCTTTATAACTCCATCTCCCATTGCAAGTTAAACTCATGTTCTTTCTTAACAACTTAAAGTTGTTTTTGGGAGGACAATGACACATCCTTTATGCTCGTGTTGTCAGTATTTTTATGGATGACTACAAGAAGAGCTATGCTAGTTGGGAATAAAAGATCTCTCTTGGGGTTGTTGATGAACATAATCTTGTTGTCGCAAAGCTTGAGCAAGGGTGGGTGGGTGGTAAGAATATTGAACCTACTGGCTACCTACTGTAGCAAGACATTTGGACCATTTTGGTAAAAACCAACAGTGTATCTATTTTCATATGGTTGGTAGGAAGATATGTGAACATTTTTTTCATAAAATGGAGGGTGATATGACATACTTCCAAAAAATTAAGACATATTTTTTCATTCAAGAAGTTGGAAAGTCATAAAATCAAATTTCCTTTCACTGAATTTACAAACATACAAGCACTAGTACTACTGAAACCAATCAATTCAAGCTTAGATTCGCCAGGAGTGTGAAAATATTGCCTCCAAAGGCTAAATTTAATGACATACACTAATTATCAACAAGAAATGGAAATTTTTTGAACTAAATAGTTCAAATTGTCCCACCAGGCATGCCAAAATTGTTATCGGTGAGATTTGCACCCTATTGAATTTAAAGTCCAACAATCTACTGAAACATGAGAATAATCCCAAGGTGTGGGTACCTTATACGAGATAAAATCTTTGGATAAGGTCACCTTCCTCTTGGTACTCACCTGTGCTAATCCTAAAGCTAATGTTCTTCATAGGAAAAAGGGAAAGAGAAATCTTAAAAACGAACCTACAACTAATGAGGCGATTCACCAAAATGAACTTTGAACCTATAACATGTTGGTCTTTTATACATACAAAGTATTTATTTTTTCCTTCAACTACACTTACACAACTCAAGAGACATGTTAATGTACGAACATTTCATGGAGAGGCTAGTTTCAACAACCTTAGAAGGAAGAAGATGAAGATTACTCTTCATAAACAAAGGTTATTTTCCGACTTACACAAAGCAAAACCTACAAAAAGAATGTTACTTTTGTCTAAAGGTGTTGATAATAACATCATTTTAAGGATTTATGAAAAGAAAATCACATAAAACAACATCAATTACCAAATTTACATACAATACAACAACTTTTTTGAAGGTAAAATACTAAATTTATTGATACTTTGGTGTTGTAGCAGCAATATACATTCTGAAAATGTTCCTATTTGCTTGAAAACAAAATTACATGTGTTATTCAGTCACATAATGACTAATTTTTATGAGTTACAAGACAATGTTCTACCACAAAGAGCTTCAAAAAGCTACCATATAAAACAAAAGATGGAAGAACTAGCCTTCTAAAAACTTAGCAGTTGAATACTTATAACTTTTTACATGCCTTGAAGATTTGTAACATGTGTTTCTGGAAAAGATGACAAGTGTCCTTCCTTTAATGGTTGAAGAAGTCCTCTTTCTCTTTTTGGGTTGGATGTAACCGAAAATGGCCATTTAAGGACCTCCAAACTGCTCCAATCGGACTCATGAATTCTTGTAAATGCCCACTAACCAAGTCCATACCCCTAGGAGTACTTAAAGAGTCTCAAGTTTCTGCAACTTGTTATAGGACTTGCACGTGGAATCACTCTTATCAACCAGAGTCATTGGAGTGTGCTCTCAAACTGACTCACTTGAAGCTGATAATTATAAGGCACTACACACAATTGAGTAAAAGAGGAAAATTCAAAAAATAGAATATTTTCTCTAATGTATTTTTATAAATTATCAATGAAAATACGTTGTACATCAATATCATTCATAGGATAAGAAACATGAGCATGCGAATGCTTAACATACCAATAAAATCAATCACTTTTTCTTTAACACCTTATTTACAATGCATCAAATCAATCATAGAAATCTTAGGATCTTATTGTTTTGAAATTGTTGAATGAAAGTATTAACAATATTTTGAAAAGAATCAATGGAATAAGGAGGCAAAGAAAAATACCATTGCAAGGTTTTATCTCGAAATGTTATAGTAAACAATTAGCCATGAACTTATGATATCTAAGGACAAAGGACTAGCAATTTCATCAGTAAGAATATTAAAGGTGAGAGAAATCACTACACAATGTTTGAAAGGATTTTACATGGGTCAAGGGATGACACCATGGATGATATCTAAGGACAAAGGACTAGCAATTTCATCAGTAAGAATATTAAATTTGGATTGAGTCGTGAAATAAATTTGTTGTTGCAAGGAGGGAAGGGTTTGAGCAAAGCTATTGATAGTAGAGTTAATAGAAATAGTGGCAGGAGATACGTGTGAAAGATTTGGACCATTATGGGAAATAGAAGGAATGGTAGAACATGAAAAAGTAGCACTATTGTAAGTGGGCATGGATGAAGGTAAAGAAACACGTGGAACACTTGAAGGAATGGTAGAATAATAGGATTAGGAATACTAACATTTGTAGGATTGATGTTACAAATGAAAGTAGTTATGATAGGTGGAGCATAAGTGGGCACACTAGGAATAAAGGTAGGAATAGGCATGGAGGTATCAACACTAGTGGTAGGTGGAATTGAACCTAGCTCTTTGGAACAATCTCTAGTATTCTTAACATTGTTATCAATGAGATGAGAGATACCACACAAAATATTAACACAATGTTCATCATTATGAATTATCTTCCTTAAACCTTCTACTAAGGAGATGACCTCTATATTAGAGTTTTCTTGTCCTAACCATTGCTCAAAATTTTTGAAGTCATCAGAGAGCTTTTGAACTTGCATAAGAGTAAATATTAAGGTCTCATCTTCATCTGAGAAGAGTGGGAAGATTTGTTCTCAATAATAGGAGGAATGTCATTAGTAGGCATGTCGATCTCATCAAGATTCCTAATAAACATAGAGGACTCAAGATCAATGGATCCCATAAGTCTACAACTTCTCTTAATCGGGATGCTATAAGTAGGATGCAAGGTAATAACACTCATGCACAAGAAAATGGGAAATAGATAGATCTAATGTAAATATGTATTTTGAAAGAGATATGAAAATCAACTAAAAACACGTATAACCATCAAATCAATTATAAGGATCTAATGTAATACATGTAAAGAAGATCTAGATATTTAAATGCACGCAAAGAGGATCTAACTAGCAATGTCAAAAGTATGTAAGAAGAGTCAGGTTCACCAAAATGAACAATAGTTGAACCTATGTATCTAAACACATACAATGTAGCAAAGGTATAATGTAAATATTGACTAATGCAATTCATATAAAGGAGCTCTAGACAACAAAATCAAAATGGAAATGTTATGAATGGGGTTCAAGAAAATTAACAAAGTAAAAATGGAGGTGAGGGAAAATTGGTAGATCACACCTCCATTTTCACGATTGCAGATTCAAAAGGAAGATGCCCCACTAGGCTGAAGGGGAGACTCAAGCGCTGCATGACACAATGATCCTTCGCTAAATATGGAATTGGTAAAAATAGAAATGATAAGAGAAATGCAACGAAGACAGAAAGATAGACAAGTAACTGAAAAACTGGAAATAACAAATTGATAAAAATACCAGAAACCTATAACATTTTGATGTTTATATCTCCTTTGTATGCATTTCATTAGTCAATATTTATATTAGACCTTTGCTACATTGTATGCATTTAGATACATAGGTTCACCTATTGTTCATTTTTCTAAACCTAAATATTCATACATACTTTTTATATTGGTAATTAGGTCCTCTCTTCATGCATTTAGATATCTAGATCTCCTTTGTATGCATTACATTAGTCATTGTTTATATCATATATTTGCTACGTTGTATGTATTTATATAGCCAGGTTCACCCATTGTACATTTTGGTGAACCCGACTCATAAAATTTCCATTTTGATTTAGGTGTCTCGATCTCCTTTGTATGCATTACATTAGATCTTCATATTTGGTTTGATGGTTAGATGCGTTTTTCATTAAATTTACCATTGTTCTTAGTTTCTTTTCATATCTCTTTCAGAGTTCACATTTACATTAGATCTATATATCTTTAATTTTCTTATGCATGAGTGTTATTACATTGATTCCTACCTATAGCATTTTAGTTAGGAGAATTCGTATAATTATAGGTTCCTTTTATCCTGAGTCCTTTATGATTCCTATGAATCTTAACGAGACCAACATGCCTACTAAGGGAAGCCCTCCTATTACTGAGAACAACTCTTCCCACTCTTCTCATGATAAAGATGAGACCTTAAGAGTCCCTCCTGTATGTTAGTTCCTTTTCTTGCTGATATGAAAATACTCTCAGAGAGCCTGCTCTATTTATCCCAAACACTGACCATGCAAGATATAGAAATGACAGAAACAAGGTTTTTAAACCTCCTACACTTCCAGCTCCATTAACTCAGGTGGGATTACCCTTCTAACTCAGAATAATCAAATCACTAAATTATCCCAGTAGAATATAAATGGAATTACAGGAGTTGCTCACTGTAATATTTATTGAAACAGATCAACATATAAAAGGTAAAGATCAATTTTAATAGTGATAGTCACCTATTTCAAATGGAAACAGATCAGTGTTAAATCCTAGGGCATGGAGTCACTTATGAACAATTTCAACCAGCTTGATCATGAACATGAACTTGAAATAATTAGAACATCTGACATAAACATAGATATACCTTATATATCTATCTTAAAACACATAACAATTTTATTCATCAAATTCACTGTATACCCTGAATCTTACAGAAATATTCCTAAGGCAATTTTAGTCTTTCCTTGAAAGAACCCTAGAACTATTTCATAATCTGTCTGACAGACATATAAATTGGACATTCCTTGAATATTCAATTTAAATAAAATTTAGAACACCAAGATGAAGACACAATACTCATTATATGCTTCAGAAAATATGAATTGATTTCATTTTATTCATAATCAAAGTTGCTTGCTACATTCAACAGTAATTTTCAAAAACCCTATTTGATTGGTCTTGAACTAGAGTTTATACAATTACACTTGCATTCTCAAAATGAAATGGCTATCTCTTTTCCCAGTAGCCTTGGAATCCTTTTATAACTAATGATGCAACAAGCTACGGACTTACTGGGAAAGATTTACAAAATCTTTTCTAACAACTTTGCAACTAACATGAAACAAAAATTTGTAACAGAACACGGGTGGCAACTATTGGCAAAGTCTGAACAAGGTTTGTTGTTGTTGTTGACAGTATCCTCCTCATCCTTTTAGATTTTCCTCCCACCTGTTCACGTCTTTGACAGTGGACCAATCAAAGGTCTTTTCCTTCTCTAATTTCGCAACAGCTTCTATCCATCTGGCATCAATGGCGGTTCTGGCCTCAGAAACAAACTTGGCCATATCTCTCTCAATCTTGAAGAGGTTATCAATTAACTCATTGCAATACTCAACATTTGTATCCTTTTCCAAGCGTTGCTTCAAATCTTCACTTTTGAGTATGCCATCAAATCCAGCTACCCAATCTGATTGTGCTTTTAAAACACCGGCTTCATCATAAATTTTCAAGATTAGGGAGGGGCACTGATCACGAAATAGCTACAACTTGTTATCTATCAAATCAGATTTGCCATTGAAAAAGGCAAATGTATCATTCAACTCACTAATCATTTCCATGGTATCTGATATCTTATCCGGGAAGTCATCACTATATAACATAGCGGTTTTCAACTTGTCCATGATCCTCTCCCTCCCTGACCAAACTTTGAAAGTGGGTTCCAAGAAAATCATGGCTTCTGCAGTTGTCTTTGAAGCTTCTTGTAATGACCCATATAATTTATATATATTATGTCAGTTTTTTGTTTTAAAACATCAATCCTATGCTGCAATATAGGCATTATAATAGACATAACATCTATGTTTTGCCCCTATGATAGTCCTTTGGATTGGCCTTCTGCCAATGTTGAATCATCCTTTGCTCCAATAGCAACATCTTTCCCAACTTTTGCCATTTCCTCAGGGATTCGAGTCTTTTATCTTTTACTCTCTATTAATTCCTCTTTCAATTTCGCAATCTCCTCTTCTAAGTGTGGTTCTGAACCACCACCTCTTCATGTTTTTTTGCTAGGGCCATCATTTGGCCAAAAGTCATTTCATACCTTTTTGATAGGTCATCAACCTTTGCCAGGTTCATAAATGATACTTGTGTCATTAACTACACTATCTTAGTATCTGAAGTATTCTACAAATTCCATATCATTCTATCTGCCTTTTTTTCCTCTCTGATAATCATGACCAAGGGCTTTTGTGTGGAAGGGGCCAATGACCATATAGCTAAAGTCTTGTATTTAGGATCAAACCCCGATCCTTTCAACACTTCATCCATCTCAAACTCTATTTTCAACAGGGGATCCTCTTGCCTCCTGATATGATCAATGATGAATTTGGATTGCAAATCCCAACCAGGCATCAACATTACTCCACTATTTTGTACTAATAATCTGGCTTGTTCCATAGTGATTAGTTCACTCTCAGGATCATAATCTTGGAGTGTTCTTATAATTTCTTCATTTTTATCTACATTTTCTTCATCTGCAGTCAATCCTTGTCTCAAGTCTTTTTGTTTAAGCTTAATTAAGAAAGTCTTGAACTCTTCAGGTTTATGAATTCATCATCTTTCGTGAATTCATTAGCCATCATGATGCTCTCGTCATCCTTTTCAAATAACACCATTTGATTATCTCCTTGGCCCTCAGCTTGAGGCTCTTTCTGCAATTGTCTTTTCAATTTTCTGAAATATTTACCACGCTCAGTAATCATGGCCTTGGCCATGCTTTCCCTTTCCTGCACCATCTTGTGCTCTTTCTTTTGTTTCTTCCTTGGTGGCTATCTAGCCGAGGTAGCTTCCTCACCGACCTCTTCTTCTTCCTGATGCTCTTCTTTCTATTGTTCCTCTTCCTATTGTTCCTCTTCTTGTTGTTCCTGATGTTCTTGCTCATGCAATGCAACAAGAATTGGGGACCCTTGAGATTGTGCATCTTCAACACTGAATTGTGGTACCTGTGCCATTAGAGTATCATAGGACTTGAGGATTTCCTCTATCCTCTGGAAATATGGGAGATCAGGGAAAAAACCAGAGAATGAATTGTCTAACTCTTTCCATTCAGATTATGCCCTAAGGAGGTCATTCCATTTCCTTCTCCTCTCCTAGACTTCTTGCTTCATCAACTTATTCCTTACAACATCTTCATCGTCCAGTGGCTCATGATCTCTAATCTTTTGCCAAGGGGTCATTCTTTTTAAAGTTGTTTGTACAAACTACTCTGGATCACAAAGCCTGGGAACTACTGTAGACATTTTGTATTGCTTCAAGAAGTCATTTATCAAATCAAAAACCATTTTCCCAATGGAGAAATCAAAACCCACCCATAATCTAGGGATAAAAGTGCCCTTCTTATGTCCCTCTAAAAATTCCTTATCAACCCAAGTGATTTGCCAGATAAATTCTAAAAATGCAAACCTAGGGAGGATACGAGGTGGTTGTGTACAACCATATAATCTAATGATAGTGATGTAGTCGAAAAAGAAAAAATCATCCCAGTTTGGAACATAATCCCAAGGTCTCAAAACCTTTATGATTTCAAATGGAAGCCTATGCCTATCTATTCCCAATAAATTAAAAATTGGATCCACAATCCAATTGCAAAAACATACAAATGATGAGTTGATGGATGAACTATCCCATACCTGAGTCCATCTTTGGATTGGTGCATCAACACCATATTCTGAGACAAACAATTCAAGCTCTTTATCCATAGATGCCATGTTATAGTATAAAATCATATACATCAAATGAGAGTAATGCTTGAAGGTAGGCACTAGGGCATCTAACTGTATCTCCACCAATGCATTATGAATAGCATCAACTATGTATCCCACATAGTCATAATTAGTATTAACCTTCAGGTGCTGAATGTTCATAGTCATCATGAGTATATCTCGAGGCACTGTAGAATCTCCATCAAAACCTAAAACTCTGCTCAAACCATGCACCATGCATTTTATGTAGTGATGAAATAGGGATAAGTCAAAAGGTGGTTTGAGATTGTCTGGGATTTTTACCAGGTGCCTATCTACTCTAGGCATGAATTTGGGCATTTCATACTTCTTAATCAGATGCTCTCTCTTGACATAGTCAGCCTGAATTTTCTTGAAATCAATATCTGTGCACAACGCACCAGTGATTCCAAATACTTCTACCACTAACCTCCTGTATATGGAAACTAGGGTTTCTTTATTCTTCTTCCTGATTACCCTAGCTACTGGGCAATAGTTTCTAGCTAGTTCCCTAATAAGGCCTATGTCAAAATATACATCAGACATAATCATTTTTTGTCATATTTAAATCCCATGGATTGCAAATGGGGACTTCTTTAATCCTATTATTCCAAAAATAATGGAATAAGGTATTACCAGAGTAATTTGGGGTGACCGGGTTTCTGCATTGGCACCATCTATCATTCCATTCATCCCAATTCGCACTGTTTGTATTCAAAGTTCCGGGCAGCAACTCAGCAAATTCTTCCACATATTTCTTGAGTGTAACCTCCTTCTTCTTCTCAGACCCTTGCGATGCAGCGGGAACAATATCTTGACTCATCCTTCTTCTTCAGATTACTATCTTAGACAAACTGGCTCTGTTACTTTCACAGAAATTCTCATAATGTGGAAAATGAGAATTGTACAGAATCAAGTTTAATCATTCATACTTATAACCATTCAATCCTGTGTCTTGTCCACTTGAATGCCAAATTCTCGCACTTGCAGTGTCATACAATCATCTCTTTGTCACTAATGTTTCCATTAATTCACACTATTTGATCCTTGCTGGAAAACAGTGCACACTTTTCTCTTTTTGCACTCGTAAGCCTAAAACTAGCCACTTGTCAATCTACCGCCAACCTACTGTACTTTACTCACACTCAGAATAGTCCTTGCGAGTGAGCGAGGTGACTTTTCACTTACACCATTCGCACACTCGCCATCTTTTTTTGTCTTGGTTTATATCTTCAACGACTGGGCAATGACCTAACTGACAGCTTCATGACTTCTCAATCGCGCACTTGCTATCTCTTGATGCTTTATGTTCATATTTGAGCAAGTAAGTGACATCACGTTTATTTTCATCAGTCGCAGACTCGATGCTCAAGATTCTACCTTCATTGAATCTCTGCGAGTGAGTGACATGGTCTTTATTATTCAGTCATTTCCTAGTCACGGACTCACTAATCCTCACTTATCATGTTTTTTCCTTGAGCGAGTGAGCGGGTCTTCAAAACAACCATGCATTATTTTCTAGTCGCACACTCGCCATGGCTTTTTGATTTATCTTTAAACCTCAGCAGGTGAGCGACGACTACTTTCTTTATGTATTTTAACCTATTCGCTTACTCGCGCTGCAAGATTCTCCAACTCATAAGCATTAGCGAGTGAGAAATGACCACTTCATCTTCTTTTATCGCATACTCACTGCTAAGATTCCCTTATAAATGAATCCTTTGCGACTGAGCGAGTGTGTTCATCATGTATTTAATCACTTGCTCACTGATCTTTCTGGACTGATTTTTCTTCACGAGCGACTGAGCGATAAATTTCCATTTCTCTATCAGTCGCGCACTCGCGAGCATTCTTTCACTTGACTTTATACCTGAGCGAGTGAGTGACAGCCCACTTTTTCTTTCATCACGTACTCGCGGGCTTGAAAAATTAACTATCTTCTCAACTGCGAGTGGGCGGTTACCAACATGCTTTCTTCAATCGCATACCCGCTGAGAAATTTCCTTTTGTCTTTATTTATGGGCAAGTGAGCAATAGCCTTTTCTTTTCCTCATCATATACTCACGAGCTCATTTCTTTAAACTTCAAATCATCAGCGGGTGAGCGAGAACATAAATGATCTCATAATCACCTACTCGCACACCTTTTAAAATATTGAAAAACACCTTGGCGCCTGAGCGACAAGCTTTCAACTGACAACTTCGGCAAACGGATCGCTTACTCGCACTGCAAAACACATACGAATTAGGACTTGAACGAGTGAGCGACATCTACAATCTGACTTCCTCGCACAGTCATTGAATTAAAAGACATACATAAAAATATAACGCAGATGTGCGATTGAACCCTTTTTAACAACATTCGCTCAGTCGCAAAGCATAAAGTTAACAACATAATATCATAGCGACTATGCGACACATAAGACTTTAAGTCATCACGGACTCGCTAGACCTTCTTTTAAAAGAGTTAATCCCTCACGAGTGAGCGATAAATAGAACAACTTCCAACTCGCTCAGTCGCAAGCCTACGACCCGACTTCAAAAATACATCGCGACTGCGCGATTTACATTCTTTAGCAACCAAACCGCTCACTCGCACCGCTAACATGACTTGACATAATTTTACCACGATTGCGCGATTTATACTAAAATGACTCACCGCTCACTCACACAGCTTGAAAACATGTTAAAAGACCAGTGCGACTGAGCGACAAACACTTGAAAACAGAGCATCTTTGATGAATTTTGACCACTATTTGACTTTATAAGCATAGTAAGACATGGGATTTGAAACAGAATACGCAGGAAAATAACCAATGCTAGGAAATTGAAAAATTTCTTGGTGTAGTGCTAACACCATACAAGTTCAAAAACTCTCTCACGACTTTGAAATTTTTTGGCAATGGTTAGGACATGAAAACTCTAATACCGAGGTCATCATTGTAGTAGAAGGTTTGATGAAGATAATTCATAATGATGAATGTGGTGTTAATATCTCGCGTAGTATCTCTCATCTCATTAATAAAAATGTTAAGCCTATTAGAGATTGTGCCCAAGACATACGTTTCATTCCACCAACCACAAGTGTTGAGACCTCCATTCCTATTCCTACCTCTATTCCAAGTGTGTCCACTTATGCTACACCTATCACAACTACTTTCATTCAAAATGTCAATCCTATAAATGTTAGCATTCCTAATCCTATCATTCCTAGTATTCCTTCATGTATTCCATGTGTTTTCTTACCTTCATTCATGCCCACTTACAATAGTGTTCCTTTTCATATTCTGCTGTCTCTTATATTTCCCGTGATGATCCAAATCTTTCACACATATCTCCCACCACTATTTCTAAGGATTTTACTATTAATAGCTTGGCTTAAACTATGTCATCCTTGCAAATAAAAAAATTCTTCCATGACTAAATCCAAGGTTAATATTCCTACTCGTGACATTACTTGTCCTTTTTCCTTAGACATCATTCACGTCGTTATCCCTCAATACATGGAAATTCCTCACTTAGAGACTTACAATGGTAAATGTGATCCCTTGACCCATATCAAAACCTTTCAAACATTGTGTAGTGATTTCTCTTATGATCATAGGTTCCTGGCTAAAATGTTTACTAAAACCTTTCAGGGTAAAGCCTTGCAATGGTACTTTTCTTTGCATCCTTATTCCATTGACTCGTTTCAAAATCTTGCCAATGTTTTCATTCAACAATTTCAAAATAATACTGGTCCCAAGATTTCCTTGATTGATTTGATGCATTGCAAACAAGGTGTTAAAGAAAAACTGACTAATTTCATTGCTTGATTTAATCATTTGTGTGCACGTGTTTGTTATCCCATGTCTGATATTGATGTATAATGTATTTTCATTGCTAATTAAAAAAATACAATAGAGATAAGATTCTACTTTATGAATTTTCTTCCTTTACTCGATTATGTGCAGTGCTTTATAATTATAATCTTCAAGTCAATTAGTTTGAGAGAACTCCTCCAATGACGCAGGTTGATAAGATTGATGTTGCATCTCAGTCCTATAACATTTTTCAAAAACCTGAGAACTTCATCAAGATCAACAATTCATCAAACAATGTTGATGAGCAAGTGGCAAAAACAACTAAAGGTGTGTCTCCTTTGTCGTATTTTTTTAGAAATTTTCATAATTTTACACAACTTTCTGAAATCTTTATATAATATAATGTTGAAGTTGATTAATGCCAAGGTGTTAACTCTTCCTCCCATTAAACCAATTGACACATCCAAACCTTTACCTAAATCCTTTGATCTAAAATCCTTTTTTTATACCATCATCAACCCGACCATTATAATGAGAAGTGTTTTGTCTGAAATCTACTATTCAAGACCTTGTTGATTCTAATACTATATTTGTTGAGGGTTTTAATGATCAAGGAAAGAAATTTGTAGCACTTCCCAACCAAAACTTACAAATCTATAACAATCATTTGATTTCTCATTCAACCAATATTGTTGAGTCTATCTCATATTTACCTTCTTCTTCCACCCATTTTATTGACTATGATGATAAAAGTATTAAAGCCAACAATATTGTCAATTTGAATCTGAACTTGAACCCAAATTTGAACTTGAGCTTTGCATTACATTTGATCCAGTGAGACAAGTAAAGCACCTGATGGTCTTCTTTAGATAGTGACAGAAGTTAATGACCTTCTTTATTGTGGTGTCCTTATTGACCCTACTTCCATGGTAAATGTTATAACTTAAGAACCTCTTTACACTAGACAGTTGCAACGTGACTTTTATGACAAATCTGATGTGGCAATCCAAACTTTCAATGCTTTCACTTATCCTACCCATGGATCCATAACTTTTCCTATAGAAGTTGGTGGTAAAATCATAAATGTCACCTTCATTGTCATCCCAAATTCCGATTACTTTCAAGTTATACTCGGTCTTCCTTGGCTCGTCTCCATGAAAGTCGTAGTGTCTCCTATCAATAAGTGTTTGAAATTTCCCCACAAAGGATAAATCTTTACAATTAATCATAGTTTATACCATCCTTCAGTGCTTCAAGATTATTTTGACCTTGATTTATTTTGGCTTCCTATGCCTCAACCAATCCAACCTTACAAAGACAATCTCTTTCAATCGTATTAGAAATACAAAATGCAAAAGATTTGTGAGCTTAGCAATCCTAAGAATATTCCATCTCCTTGCCTTGGACCTGGAATTCTCCCTACACCTTCCACACCTTCTACATATGCTTATGTTCCACCTTATATATATATATTATAAATTCTCCTCTAATGGTATCTCTTAACCTAGTGTGTTTCCTTATGTTATTCCTCTTAAAGAAGAAAAAGGCCTAATGTTGATTGAACTTAAACCAAGCCAAATCTCAAGTAAAACCAAATTTAACTATTGTTCCCATGACCACCACTGTAGATTTCATGTTAGAGCTCATGAAAATGATTCCTAAAACATTTCCTCTCCTAAGACACCTATTGATGATCTCATTCCCTTTGATCGACCTATGCATTGCCCAAGAGATGAAGTTAATTTCCAAAAGATGAAATTGAACAAACATGATAATTCTATTCGTATCTTGGATTTTATTATGATTAATTTAGATGAAGAAGATACTTTTCATGATGATGCTTTCAATGTTTCTAATGCAAATTATGATGTTCATGCTAGTGATCCTAATGATATGTATGGGCCTATTGATGTTAATCACGATTTAACAACTAGATTTACAAAATAATTATCTCTTAGTCCTAGTGACGAACAAAGTGACCCATCTTCATGACATGGTCCTTATTTGGAACTAGCTATAGTTCCATCTACCATGCTTTGTGTTTCTCCTCTTGTGTGTTTCCCACCTTCCCTAAACATTACAAACTGAGATGGGGGTAGGCGATATGCTTGACTAGCTCCCCTTGTACGACAAATTCTTTATGTTTTCCCATTGTAATGCACTTCCCTCGTGACATGTTACTTTCTATATGTTTTGTTTAGATTTTGTTAAATGACCATTATTTCTTTCTTGGAATAAGGTGATAGAGGAATAAACATGTCATGACATTCCTCTATTTGTATCTCATTTCACCTACATTCTTTCTCCTTAATTGCAAGTGATTGTCATGCATATCCACATTGATGATCTAGGAGTGGCGTTCATAAATCCATGCATTTGTGAGAGAATCTGTTATTCCTACTCTACATTCTAAGGTTAAATCCTTGATTTCAAGTACACTCAAGCATTTTCACGGGTATGAGCAATTTCTACATCTGTCCATGAGGGTTTATATTGTTAGTTCTTTTTCTTGTTGGTCTTTATATACTTATGGCTTAGGTATGTTCCTCTATACACCCATGCACTGATTTAACAAGGAGAAGAAGTAACGTTCAACAAGGTTCTAGAACCTTCTACACTTTGATCTCCACAAACTCAAGTGGGCACTACCTATCTTCTACCCTCAAACTATAATAACCTCACAAGTAGGTATGAATGGTGGATGTAGTATAAAAAAGTAAATGGTAACTTTTTTATAAAATTGGATGAGAACCACAAATCTAACATATCAAACCAGTGCCCTATCTAGTTGGTATGGAGTTAATTTAAATGCAGAGACTCTTAACAACAACATTCATCAAATGTAAATCCTGCAAATGATCACTGAACTTGACTATGCCTTACATACTCAATTCATACTTCCTAGAAGTAGATGTAATTATCCAATTCACTTCAATTCTTTACTCACTGAAATTGTTTAAGGATGTTTAATTCTCTCTGAAAGAAACCCTAAAGCAATTAGACCCTCTGCCTTACAGAGTGATAGATTGAAAGTCCTTAACAAGCAACCCAAATGAGTACAAGAAACCAAAATGAAGATGTTATAATTCAATATGAATTCACAAAATATAAGGAAATACAGACAAATCTCATTGATAAAACATCTAAGCATGAAAAATTAGAGCCAAAAGACTACTGGTAGTATTAGTTTAACATGCAGAGCTTACAAGCCTTGTTGTGGTGTAAAATTCCCATATCTTACAACAATAGCAAAAACCCTAGACATACAAGAATGATTCCACGAGTTTGGACCGACTTAGGGAAAAATAAAACCCTAAAACACAACCACCACAACTAAGGAAACAAGCCAACATTAATGCATAAAAAGACAGGGAAGCAACAAAGGTTTAAAATATTGCAGAATCTGATCAAAAACCCTAAGTTGCCACCAAGAAACATTACTAAAGCACCAAAATATCAGAAAGTCAGTCAATTAGGCAACCTACGGCCTCAATAAATCAATCCCAAAGATCACATTGCACACATTAATGCCTTTACAACCCAGAAAGCAGTGCCATGGTAAAAAAACTCTGAGAAACAAATTTAAAATTCAAATATCTGATTGCAATGGCTACATGTGGCATGAAACAAAGCATCAACGACTGAGATTCAAACCTTTACCAAGTTTAAAAGTGAGCCATTGATCTTCCTTTAATTACCCGAGCACTCAGATCATATCCTGCCAGGTGTAACACAGACGCGATGCCTTGAACACTAGAATTTGTGTAGCTTTTTTATAAGGCTTTACGCCCACTATCAAATCCTTATCAACTTATCTGACATTTACTTTACCCTTTGCTTCTGATTGGGTCCCATCACTTATCCATGTGTCATGTAGATGCAATGCTTTGAAGACTAGATTTTGATCATCTTCACCTTAAGGCTTTGCGCTATCCGTTGGATGAAATCTAATGTGATCACTTATTACCTTTCCTCAACGCTGAGCTGGACCCACCTTGTACACGTGGCACAAAGGTGCAATGCCTTGAAGGTTAATCTGATTGCATCTATTCCACAAGGCTTTACGCCCATCGTCAGATCCAAACTAACCTGACTACATATTAACCTCACCCTTGGTCACCAAACTGTAGGTCGCATCCAACCCAGAAGGACACGTGTCAAGAGGTCGCAATGGCTTGAAGGTTAAAAACCTTCATCTTATCCTTTGAGTCTTCACGTCGACCATAGATCATCTTTAAACTTAGTGTCTCTTTAACTCCCTTTAAAAACCCAAAAATGATGACATCAATGATGTTACGTGGCAAAAGGGCGCGATGCCTTGAACCATAAAGAACTTCATCGTGTGCATTAAGGCAAAGCAACAACCGTCGATGAATTTAAATCTAATTTATCCTTAGCCCATCCACAACCTCAACAACTTTACATGTGGTGATCATGTGTGATGCCTTGATCAATATCTATTGTGCATCTCATCTTTAAGGCTTCGCACCAACCATAGGATCAACTCAAACCTGATCACACATTAAATTTACTTAAGCGTTAATCTGGTCCCACTAATCGCCATGTGTCACCAAGGCGCATTGTCTCAAAGACTATCGTTTATGCATCTTCAGCTTGAGGCAAAGCGCCAGCCACACGATGAAACTTGACTTGTTTGTTCTTTAACTCTTTACCTTTGCGCAAACCCAGTCCCGCCAACCGCCGCGTGTTAGCTAGGCGCGTTGCCTTGAACATTAAAAAGCTTTATCTCTGTGATGAAGGGATAACGCCCACCGTTGGATTGAAAATGACATGCGCATGAGATGTAAAGACATAAAGTATATCGGGGCTTAACTTAGGACATAAGAAAAAATTAAAATGAACATCGCCAAGATTTAGGAAAAATAGGAGGGATGGCCTCGCTCGGACATGAAACATAAAGGCACATGGGCTAAAAGGATTTTAAGTGACCGAAAAAGGTAACTTCATTTTATAACAAGTCCATGAAGGGTTTAGGGTTTTTCCACCAACAGCTAGAAATTTAAAAGAAGAGCCTAAGGAAATAGCAAGATTTAGCAGGTTTTTCATCACTTAGACCAGATTTCTTCAAGATTTTAACAGTGCTAACATATACAAGGTGAATCAAACATTTACCTTTTTACGTACTTTCCTTTTATGCAATTTTATTTCATTTTAAAGGTTGATTCCTAAACAAGGGGTTTGACTAAGGCAAACCCATTTAAACAACCTTTTCCCTATTTTTCTGTGTGTAGGAATAGGTCATGAAGTTCTCTTACAAAATCCAAAAAGATCGAGTATTGTCGGAGGATCCTCGAAAGTTTTTGGCATAAACACTTGGAACACAACATCTTTTTTTGCCATGTTCCTAGGAACAATACGTTATTAACCCCCTGTTCCCTGCAAATCAAACTCATATTTTACCTACAGGTTAGTTCTATTTTCTAGATCATGTTTCTGTACACTGGCAATTTTTATCAGTCTATTCTGTCTAAATTTTCAGTCATTTGTCTATCTTGGTATCTTCATTGTATTTATCCTATCATTTATATTTTCATTAATTCCATATTGAGTGAAGGATCACTATACCATTCAGTGCTCGAGTCTCCTCTTGAGCTTAGTGAGGCGTCTTCCTTCCGAATGTGCAATCATGAAAATAGAGGTGTGATCTACCAATTTTCCCTCGCCTCTATTTTTACATTGTTTAGTTTCTAAAAATTTGGCAACCTTGGTTTTGAGTTTTCATTCTCGCCCTTCATCCTAAATCAACTGTATGGATGGGCTACTGGTACTAGTACTATTTGTAGATTCAGATTCTTCACTAGAAGCAGAGTGTGTTGCCTAATTATTTGCTTGGTCAACAAGATCTTCACATACTTTGTCATCCGGGAGTGGTAGGTTTATGGAAACCTCTTCAAACTCACTCCATGTACTTGATATTTCCCTCTCCTAGCTATGACTTTGACTCTCACTATGATTCCTACTTCTCACTAGACTCTCCGAACTCTTGATGATTTCTCATAATTGTCATCTCCTCTCACTTTTCTCTGTTAGATAGAGAGATATCCTTGCTACTCCTCCCCCATCTAGAGTATATTTGGTACATCAGTACTTATTTGGTTGTAGAGGCATTAATTATCGAGGGTACAACGTCGAACGATGTCCCGCTCTTCTTCCTCCCTACGGTCCTTTATTGGTACCATTGCAGTATCAACTATTGACATTACTTTTGGTGCCTTTCCTCACTGTGTTCTTGAAATTAAATAAAATTTGATGCCAACAACATTGGAGTTATTCCAAGAAAATTAGAGATTGTGTGGTTCACTACGAGTTTGTCACATATCTTTCCCTCAGAGACCACTCAATCCTGAGCTTCCCTCTGCATGTATTGATCGATTGATACTTCCAATAAATATACCATATACTACATCAACCGATCCTTTGGTGTTTAATCCTCATCACTTTTCAGTACTAGTACTTCCTATTCCAATAGTTGGCCCATTGCTCCACCATCTTGCCTATCATCATTGAATGAGATCTCCAAGTTTGAACAAGCAATAATTCCAAACTGTTTATGCCCTATGATGAATGCTTTAACTTATAGAGTAAACAAAAATATAACAATGAACATGTCTAATGGGATAATCCAAAAAAAATACAATCACATGGCAAAAATATGTGATTCTTTATTATCAAGTGTAATGTTTGTACAATCATGAATGTAAATTGGTTCCCGAACCAAACATAATTAGTGTTCAATGGTTGGTTAAGACTGCAAACCATTGATGATTGACACCTTCTCTCGTAAATAACTAATTACACTAACAAGTATTAACAAGACTTAACAAACGATTATGTATTTATTAGCGATAGTTTTTCCTCCTATAATCTCTCTTGAGAATCTTCCTAAATTTCGTGCCCCTTTTAGTGTATCCACTAGATCATTTCCCAAAATATGCCAACATTTTTGGAAGAAACTAGGAGGGAAGCCATTTGGGCTTAGTGCCTTGTCCGAATGTAATTGATTAAGAGAAATTTTTATTTCTTCTTTGGTAAACTTCCTAGTTATCATTATGATTTGATCCCCTATCACTACGTTGGGTATGTTGTTGATGAAGTCTTGTTGACTCCAATTAGATGCCTCCCATTTATTCAGAATGTCTTGGAAGTAAGAAATAGTGTATTGAGCAATTTATATCGATTCTTCTAATACTAATCCATCCTCTTTTTTAATATACTGATTTTGTTAATGTATCTTATTTAATTGGTTAGATTGTGAAATAATTTAGAGTTTTTGTCCCCTTTTGCCACCCATATTTCCTTAGATTTTTCCTTCCAGAATATCTCTTCCTTAGCTAATATGTTTTCACATTTTATTAATAATTATTTCTCTTATAATATTTCTCTTGGTCCATCCATTTCTATATCTCTTGCAAGTTCAAAGCTTCTATTTCTCCTTAAATCTCCTTCTTTTTACCAAAGATATCTTTGAAGTTCTCTTTGTTCCATTTTAAGAGTTTTTCCTTGATAGATTTTAGTTTTTTTTTAATGAATTAGAGTAGTTTAGAGACAGAAAACTGCTCCTCCACTCACTAATTTCTATCATGCTAAATTTTTTTATATCTCTACCCACATGTTTTCAAATTTGAAGGGACATCCTACTAGTTTCTTGTCTCCTATTATCAATAATTGCACTGGAGAATGATCAAATCCAATGCAAGGGAGGATAGATGCATTAAGTTCAAACAAATATGTTGAAAGGTCCCCATGGAAGAAAAACTTGTCCAATTTTTTAGCAATGTGGTTGAAGACCACTCTCCTATTATTCCATGTACATGCCCTATCCTTTGATTCAATTTCCAGCAAGCTACTTCTTCTGACTCCCTTTATGAAATCTATTTGTGATTGATTGGCTCTTTGTAACCCTCCTCTCTTATCTGCCAAGCGTAAAATTGCATTGAAGTCACCTCCAAATATTGTGTGAGGAGATGGAAAGGAAGCTAAGAAGGCATCCACTTCTTCCCACAATTCTTGCTTTTTGTTATTGGGAATTAGCCCATAAACATTTACTAAATTGAAGTTTAGATTAGGAGTAAGGCTCTTGGTACTTCCTCTAATCCAATTCCTTCTACGTCTGTCACCTTTTCAAAAGATACCCCTCTTAATTTCCAAAGGATAGAAATCTCCCTTAAGGCTCCTTCCAATTAGTACCATTCCAAATTCCAAACACCTAATTTTTTATGGAATAGCTACATTTCTTAATTAGTCAATTTTGTCTACTGTATTAATATGATGTCAGACTTTAATGTCGAGATCCAATGCTTAACCAAGCATTATTTTTTAGGGGCATTCAAGCCCCTAACATTCCATGTTAGGAGCGTCATGGCTCCTAGGGAAGGGTATTTCCCTTCCCTATTTTTATAAGTGTTGTCATTTTGGCTTGATCTCCTGCCTCCCCAGGTTTTGATCTTAATTTAGAGAGGGTTTTTATACCCTTTCTTTTTCCTGACAATTTGCCACAATCTGGTCTAACCTTGTTTGCCATATTTTGATAAAGTCCCTTCTCCCTTTTTCTTTCCTTTTCTTCATCCTTCGCCTAATTTTCCTCCTCACCAAACATTGGTTCCTGATCGTCTTCTTCTATGTCATCCAAATCCAATATTTTCTTGATTAATTCTTGTTTTTATTTAATAATGGACCTTCACTCTCTTGTTTTGGGATTTGGGAGATGCTTAAAAATTCACACATTGCTTCGAGTTCTACGTTTTCTCTCTTCTTCCTTTGGAGTCTATCAACATTCTTTGCGGCTTCCAATATTCCTTTCTCTTCATATTCTATTCTCTCGTTTCTGAGAGGGACAAGGCCCTCCCACTTTCTTTTCCCCTTGTTCCTTAAAGTGTCGATTCTTCTATCAATTTCCTTTTGTAGGGCTTCAACTTCTTCTTTGAGAATTTTTAGTTCTCCCTCACTTAGTATTTATTTCTCTTTAGTTTGTTCATCATCTTCCTGAATAATATCCTCGGGGATTTCAATATTTTCTCTACCTACTTTCAAGATTCTAGATTTAGGTTCAATCATTTCCCCTTCTTCCAACTCCTAGTTGATAGGATTGGCTTGTATTGTCTACTCACACATTTTACTCTTTCCCTTGGTATCGAGGGTTAGGGCCATCTCTTTATTATTGTTAATCTCTTCTTCATACTTCAAACAATTGGTTGTATGTCCTAACCCAAGGACACACTTTCCACCTAATTCTTTTAAAATCCACTTCTATTTTTTTGATTCCATTTCCCATTTTTTGTGATCATCTCCAAATTATCTATATACTATAGATCAAAGTCTAGATTTACTAGGATTTTGACATTTGCTAGGTTTACCCAAGAAACATTCATCCTTTATGCCGATAAGGGATCCTAACGCTTCCCCAATATTCTCTAAGGCGCCTAGACTCTAGTATTTTGAGGGTAGGATTCTTAGTTTAATCCATTTTGGGAACCGTCTAGGTTTGTGGTTTATTGAATTAAAATTAGGCTCCCAATCTATTCAATAAAAATAGAAACCCTAATAAAATACAAGTTTTCCATATAATAGTTCTTTCTTCAAGAATTTATCAATGCAATTGATAAGCAAGAAATGATTAACAAGGGCTCTGGCACTTACCCAACCCCCGTATTATGATGTCCACCAATTGATGATCTTGTCCATCTGTGAATCTCCTCCAGTCCATTTCATAAAAATGCCACGTTCTTTGAAGTTCCCTACAACTAGAGCTAGGGTTTTCAATGGAATGACCATAGCCCTGTAATTTATTTTAGATGGAGTATACCATTCCTATTCTCTAACTGCTTTATGATATAATTCCTCTTGCTCTCGTCCAACAAAACAACCCTACTATTCTTCTATTTTGACCTGAATTGATCACCCCTACCACTTTTCTATCTGCAAATTTGGAATTAGGCTTCAATTTGGATCTAGGTACATCCTTCCAGTTTGGCTTGTGATTTTGCCAAACCCTCCCCCAATTCATTGATCCATCAATTTTTCCATATCTACGGTCATTACGACTTTGCCTGCTTGAGCTAGACAATTACCAAATGGGATAACATTTGCCCCCATGGCTATTTTTGATATGTTGGAAAATGTTGACTAGTATAACTCGCAATATGACCTACCAACCTGCCTCTCGCCTTCTCCTATTTTTTTCGCTCCATTTTAATGATTTCAATTATAGATATTCAATTAGATCATTTTAATATCACACTTTACCTCCAATTAATTTTTTTTTATATTTTATTATTTTAAATAAAATAGTTAATTTTCTTTTTTTTGATCAATAATCACTTTTGTTTGGAGGTTTAAATCAACAAAATCACATTTGGGGGACCTCATCCCCATGGTGATATCTTTGTGGCTGCTGAGGCATTACCGCCTCCTAGGTTTATCATTTTCTATTTATACTACCTTCTTTCATCTCTCCTTTAAATCTTTGCAAACCCTTATCACTCCAAGTGGCTTCCTCTCCTTATCTCTACATTGCTCAGAACCCCCTTATCACTCCATCGTGAGTGACATATCTTCTGCTCTCCAATTTGCACCCTTATGCCTCACTATGGCATCAAAATTCCTTATATCTCCCTTTACTAGCAAGCACCTCCACACAACACTCCACCTTGATGTGTACCTTCATACCGGTAGCCATGGTGGTAACCTCACTTCAAGACTCCATGCTAGTATAGTCTCTCAGCTACCTTTTGCTCCATACAACCAATGACCTCAACATGCTTGGACACCTGAATGTTACTTCGCCAAATTTGCATGCGCAAGGAAATGACTCCCCAAAGGCTCAAACCTAGACTGACATATCCACAAGACTTTGCAATGACAAGCTTTACCGCTCAACCCCATTAATTTTTTTTTAATATTATGAATACATTATTAATATATGAACAATTAAGGTTATCTTAAGGTGATAGTTAGTATTGGTTGGACTTAGGATAAAACTTTTGCTTTGGGTTACATTTACAATAAGAATAGTTTTGTAATAGAATATAATCTATATTAGCTTTAACTGTACACTTTGAACTTTATTAAACTAATTGTCCTCTAAATTTTATATAAATTAAATTGATGATTGAGTATAGCAGTGTTAATTAAATAGAAGTATTTTTCAAAATTGTTTTACTATGAACGATTAAGGTTAACTTAAGGTTATAGTTAGTATTAGCTGGACTTAGGATTAAACTTTTGCTTAGGGTTACATTTACAATAAGAATAGATTTGTATGTACACTTTCAACTTTATTAAACTAATTGTCCACTAAATTTTATATAAATTAAATTGATGATTGAGTATGATGGTAGATATTAAATAGAAGTGTTTTCTAAAATTGTTTTATTATAATAATATAAAAAACAAAAAATATTAACATAATAATAAAATATAATATAATATAATATAATAATATCATAAGATAATATTATATAAATATTTAAATATAATATAATTTCTTTGATTGTTAATAAAGTTTTTCATTGATATTAGAAGGAAAGTACATAAACACCATCTTTGGCTATGCCATTACATTCATACAAAATTCTTCATCCCTCTGATATGTCCCTGGCTATACCTATTGGAGACAATCCTATACATTTCACATTTCATCTATACAAAAAACTAAAAAGACCAAGCAAACCCACCCTTCATTTGAACCACACTGCCGCATCTGCCTTCGAGAAATTTTCAAAGGCTCCTCTATCATCCACTAGGCAGCCAACTCGAGGTACACCCACTCCATCACCGCCATTACCTCCAGCATCATTACCATCCTCCTGGCAACTGCTCCCGCCCTTCCTACTTGTGGGGAGGCGCCGCTCACACCACCACCCACCTCGCTGCCTCTGCATTTTGCCATGGCAATTTTTCCTCGCTGTGTTGCACTGATCTGCCTTCGAACCTGTGGTCTTCCATCCTCCCCCAGTACTGCACTTGATTTGATGGGAGTGCATTTATGCTTCCTCCCAAAATCCCCACCACCTTCTTGTGCCACCTTTTTCCGCTTTTCCAACAGTGGCATCAATGCTATCTAACCACGGTGAGCTCGAGCCAGGTGAACATCTTCCAGGCTAGCAGAGGACCAAATGACCAAGGGCTACAACTCCCGACGCCTGTGACCAACCATGCGAATGTGGTCATTTCCCATGTGCAAACCCACTCCAACCTCCGTCCTCTGCAAAACCTCCTCGATCCTTTTGATCCATTTGATGGCCATACATTGCCCCACCACCGCTCACACCTCGTGCTTTGAAGTCGCCACCATGAGCCCCATAGCCACAAAGAACAATGATATGTCTAGGTTTGTGCGGGGTTTCCACCACTGTTGGAGGTATTGTTCCCCAAAAATATTGCAGATCTCCACCCAAAAATCCTCCCCATCTTCTGTGAAGACATTACCCAGCCGTTTCACCGTGATGGGACCAACAAACGACGAAATCTGCCCCTTCATTCCAAGTGAGAAATTGGCCTCCATTTCTCTCTACCTTGTTGTTGCTTAATATTAAGTGACAATGCTGCTTTTCCTCCACCTCCCCCGGTTTAATAGACATCCGAAGCCTCTAGGCTCACGTCTATTGATGCCATCATTATTCCATCAAATGCTTTTCCTTCTCATTACGCCATTATGTACCACCTCTTCCCTCGCATGTAACGAAATCTACAGGAGGCGTAAGACTGCATCATGCCGCCTCTGATCTCATAAGCAACCAGCTCCATGTGCTCTTCGGCATATGCAAATCCGCTATTTCCCAACCCCGGGGTCCAAACCTTGGGTCTTCTCTGGGGTCGATTGCCCTCTAATTCATTACAACACCTTTTAGTATTAATATTCACCGCTAGGGTTAGATCCCAAGATCTTCAAAAACATCAAATTTATTTTTAATGATCCAACAACACCCACATTTGAAAGTCTGTCCGCCATATCATTTGCCACCTTTGGCACATGTGAGACTTTAAAATCTTCAAATTCGCCAATCAGGTCCCGAATCCTTCTAATATGTTTGTTCAAGTACCAAGTGTTCATCTGTCCTTTGGCTGTACCATTCACAACTAGGAGTGAATCCCCTTCCAGGTGAAGTTTCCTTATTCCTAGTCTTCTCGCCATCAGGATTGCCTCTACTTCTGCCAGACACTTAGCCTCATTGCTAGTTCCATCTCTCAGCCATTTAGCTCCCAGAGCCAGAACTTCTCCCTTTTCATCACGCACAATAAATCCTATCCTTGAAACTCCCAGATTGCCACGTGAAGCACCCTCAAAATTGATTTTGACCCATCCAGGGGATGGAGTTTGCCAAACACTAAGCCTAAACCTATTTCCATCCGCAAGAGGTTGTGGCCTCCCAAGCCCATTAGTGGGCCATTTAAATATAATATGTTAATTGTTATATATGTATTATAATAAAGATAATATAAAACAATACTAAAGATAATATAAGACAATACTAATTATAAAATAACAAGATTATGGATTAATTTTTTATTATAAAATAACAAGATCACAATTATATTATTATTATAATATAAGATAGTATTAAAATTGAATATTATAAAAATAATAATATTATATTGACTAAAACATTAATATCCAAACAATACAATAATAATAATATTAAATATTAAAATCTAATATATAATTCTTATATATGTATCATAATATTAATGAATTATATTATATATATTATATGTGTATTATAATATTAATAAATTATATTACATAAATTTATTATTATATATATTATATTTATGTATATAATAATATAGTATTTATTATTATTTTTAGTCATCACTAATTTAAAATAATAATTTTCTCTCACCTATTATATTGATATTATTATAATAATATTCTATTACCTATCATATTGATATTATTTTAAAACTCTAAAAAATATTGTTTTACATAAAGAATCATAAAAAAATCTTTCTCAATATATATATAGATTTTAATTGTTATATAATTAATTATACAACATTAAAATATATTTATGTTTAATGAATATCAACCATTTTATAGATGCAAGTACTATAAATAGTAAATTTTATATATTTTCATTATAATTTTCTCTAAATTGCAATTCTGGATTCGTCAAGCAAAATCAGATTTAGAAACTAAAATAAGTGGCATCATCTTCCCACTGAATAGGTGGAATTAGAAATCATATCCTAGTTTTGCGATAATAAGGTTTTGAGTCAAATTCCAGTTCCCCAAGATGCAAAATTGGGATTTCAAAACCTGATTTTGTGATAATAAGGTTTTGAGTCAAATTCCAATTCAACCCATGGGTAATCGGTAGGGGCCCGTTTGGTTGGCGGAATTTGTGCAGGCTGGAATTGCCAATTCTAGAATTGAATCCATTCTAGGTTTGTGCTATTCTCAAAAATGAATTCTAGAATATGGCTGTCCTGTTTGGTTCACCTGGAAGATGACTGAGAAGATGCAAATTTTGTGTTTGGTTCCACACAACTAGATTTGGAATTGGAATTTTGTTTTTGTACACATACACATATATACACACACATATACACACATACACATATATACACACATGTGTATACACACATATGTGTATATATACACACATATACGCACATGTGTG
>MU225870.1:453971-492851 GCA_018584345.1 Thuja plicata | reverse complement strand
ACATACATACATGTGTATATATACACATGTATACACATATACACATGTGTATATATACACACACACGTGTGTATACACGCATATACACATATATACACACATTTGTGTATATATATACACATACACACATATACACACATGTGCATATAGATATATACATGTATGTATATACACACACATGTGTGTATATATACACACATATACACACGTGTGTATATACACATGTATATACACTTAGATGTATATATACATAAATGTATATATACACACATGTATATATACACATGTGTATATACACAGATTTATATATACATTCTGATAGCAATATAATATTAACACAAAAATGGGAATGAATTTTCCTTCACAAAATAATACTCTCAATTCCAATTCCAATTTTCCATTCCAATTCCTAGTCCTCAGGGGGAATTGTGGAATGCTCAAAAAGGCCCAAAATTAGAATTGGCATAACCCTATTCCAATTTTTAATTTTGGAACCAAACAGCAAATTGAACATTTTGGAAATTCGGAAATGCCAATTCCCGTTCAATTCCCATTCCACCCCTCAACCAAACGGGCCCTAGCATAGCAGATTTTAGAAATTGCTCACTGTCACTGTCAAACTCTTTTTGAAGCATCTTATTTGTTGTGATGTGAGAGAATAAAGCGGGAGCAAAAATTTGTCGTACACCAGCAGAAGATAGTGGAACAGAAATGCTTCTGATCTTTTGCACAGAAAAAGGGAAAATTCATTTATCGAAAAGAATGGCCTGCTCATGCGAGGAGTTCGTCTTACATCAATCTTAATTTCAGAGTGGATATACACAGGTGTCGTTTGGTCCTCTCTTGGTCCCTTAGACCGCTGGTAATTAAAATTAATTCATTCATTCATTCCAATGTTTAGTTTTCTTTTTTAATCCAACAATAGGGCAGAAGATAAGTTCTATCAAGGGTCTGAAAATTTATGAAATCAGTTATAATCCATTGAAAATTTAAATTGGAATTTCAAGAAAGCTTTTAACTCATATTTTTGGGCAATGATGTGAATTTTGAACTTATTGGTTGTGTTTGAATGCACGATGAATTACTGTATTGCGCATTTAATTTTACAGTAGATTATAAATAATCGTCCGCAAGCACGCTGATTTGGTTAATATAAGGGTTTCGCACCTGTGAACTACAGGTAGTAGAACTTTGTGTTACACGTTTTAGTGTGAATGTGAGATCCTTCAGGAATGGGAGTCAGCTGTTAGGAAACATGTTTGTTTCACTTGCACCAATGAATATGATGTCACACACCCAGTAGAGGAAATATACAACCAAGCTATTTGCAAACTTCAACAAAAAGTTAAAATGATTGACAAAGTAGTATGTGACAATATTCAACAAGAACTAGGAACTACAGTGTTCGCTTGGTTGCGAACTTGTCTTTTGGTGTATTAAATGTAACCTGCTGCCCCTGTCTAATAAACGGGTTAATCTTTCTTTAGGAATTCTTATAATATCTAGTGTGGCTTATGAAGGCACGCGCTTCTCTCATCTCTGGCATATCCCACGCTTTTTTTTTTCTGTGGCACATATAACTGCTGCATAACTGCAATATTTCCTTGCGAATAACATGGCCTTACCATGCTCCAGAAGGTTTATTAAAATTCAGCTCAATCTGCAACTTGCAGTGGAGTCACCTTACTATGCAAAGAAGTACGTGTCATCTCACATTAAACGGAAGTCTCAGTTTTTAAATCCATGTTAAGCTTTGGAGTTGTGTTGAGGATACAACTCTTCTTAACTATCCTTCTATTATCTGTGCATTTATACCTGTTACATGTCATTTGCCTCTTTGATTTTCTAGTGTTGTCAATGATATTTGGTTTGACTGTTGGACTTGTTGACTCCCTCCTTGCTCAGTGGGCTACAAATTTTCATGTATCTCTCTTCCCACCAGCCCACAACAGAGAGAACGGCATGAGCAAGTAGGATATTTAAGTGAGCCCGAGGAATAAAATGCAAAGCAGTAGAATAAATGCAATAATGGGAGGTGGCCGGTTGTCATCCAACTAGAAAAAACTTCTTTCATAACAAATTCTTTTTTTTTTAGTGAGTGGGTTGACACACTTTATCTCTAACCTAAATCAAACTTATATTTTCCTTTTCTATTGTCCCATATCATAAATTTTACGCGATGGAAGTTATTTACAGATCTCTCTCCCCCTCTCTCTGTTTGTATGTATATATGCATATTGTGTGCGCGCTTGTGTATCTGTATGTGTATATATATCAAACTTATATTTTTCTTTTGTATATCCCGTATCATAAATTTAATATGATGGAAGTATTTATAGATTATCTGTGTTGGGATATTTGCTCGAGAAAATTCTATATATCTTTTTTCCTTCTCTGTGTGTGTGTGTATTCTTGCTCAAAGGAGTAGTACCTGCCCAGCCAAGATATTGCTGAAGTAAGAAGTGGTCACCCTATTTGAGCTTGAGCGAGAAGTACTCAGCTACCTTGATCTAGGAGGATCTACATCACTCAATCATGCCACAAGTCTAAGGTGTTGCATGGCAGCCTTTGCGGTTTTATCAGCATTTTCAACATCTAACTCAGCACCCATGTTCTAAACCACTTGCAAGTCCTGACTCAACTTCTGCATTATTGCAAGATTTGACTAGTCTTCGGAGGTTGAGTGGTTGTGATTGGTTGAAGTAGAATATGAAATGTCTTAGTTCCAACTGACGCTTCATCTTCCTCCCTCTTTGTATGATAATGTTTATAGCCATTCTTTGTAGTGGGTCAGATGAGGAGATAGAAAAGTCACATCTGTTCTCACATATAATGTACAGAACTAACATAATACAAACTCGCTATAGTTCTAATCAGTTCTCAATTGTCTTCTCTGTTTTACTTGTTCTCTTGCACTTTGCATATTTAAATCTCTATTATGTGCGCAATTGTTTCCATGCACAACCGTATTAAATCCAATTGATTGGTTTGTCTACTAGATTTTACCTTGGGCCCTAGATCAGTGGTATTAGAGCTACATTGCTTCATATTATTTCCAAGTGAGATTGTTGTGGTTTCTATAACTTTGTCTCTGAGTGTATGTCCGCTCATATGAGGTCTAAATACTGGAAGTTAGAGCTTGGAACTTGTGACCTTTGTCATACTGTCCTACACTTGGTTAGGCGGGAGATAAATTATTAATGACACCAACTCTAGAGATTTTCTAGGAAATGATAGGGGATTCATGGCAAAAGGAGATGAATTGGAGGAACATAATGCCCATGAAAGAGTGGGTATTGTTGGTTAATTCTTGCTGCTCTTCAGATAGGTCCAAACCTTCCAATTCACAATAACTGTTTGGTGGTCACACAACATATACAGTGCAAGTCAATCTAGCATTGTTGAAAATGTTGTGAGCATTGTGAAGGAGAAGATATTTGTGAGCAGAATTGTGAAGAATATAATTACGAGTAGAATTGTAAAGGAGAATGTATGTATGAGCAGATTTGTGAAGGATAGTGGATGTGAGAGTGGGATAAGAAGATATATCAGTCAAACTCAAGCAGCCTTGTATGAAGAAAAGATTAAATATTAAAATATATAATAAAGTCAGATTTGTGAGGAAGGCATATGTGACCATCATACATTGAAGGAGAAAATTCAAGAAGGGAAAATATTTTGGAGGTTGGTGCCTCATACTGAAGAGGTTGGCACATCAGATTGGTGTCTTTCACTGAGTTGGTGCTCAATTGTGAGGATTGGTGTCTCCAATAGGTTGGTGCCTACAATTTACAAAGGATAATGGGGATTGGTGTCTCCAGTAGGTTGGTGCCTACAAAGTTTGTAAGAAGTTCTATATAAGAAATCTTTGCCGTAGTTTTCTCCTGAAAGAGTTTCCACATAAATCTTGTGTTCTTAATCCTTGATGTTGTGCAATTGATATTATTGTGGTTGTTGAGTTGAAAAATTTAAAAAGATTGTCTTATACTGATTCACCCACCCCCTCTCAATACAA
Source organism: Thuja plicata (assembly GCA_018584345.1). Lineage (NCBI taxonomy): Eukaryota > Viridiplantae > Streptophyta > Pinopsida > Cupressales > Cupressaceae > Thuja > Thuja plicata. The sequence goes on along the minus strand of MU225870.1, from coordinate 488,836 downwards.
GCTTGAGCTCATCAAACATCCCCATGTTCAAAGGCAAGATAGGTGCAGGTTCCCTGTATAATTGGCTTAACCTAATTTGTTGTAATGTCCCCTTTCTGAAATGGATTTAATAATAATTAATAATAATAAAATTAAAATATACAAATAAATGAAAAAATAAAATTATAATATAATTTTATTTAGGGACGCTAAGAATACAAACAGTGATCACTTGGTAAGGATCAATGACATGCCTAATCTGTAAATGATGACTTCTTGAGGGCTGCGACATGGTCTGGGTTCACTCCTTACATGGAAGGAAGATGATGCTTCTGTATATCGTTGTTTTAAATATCAATTCATTAGTTAGTTGTTGGGAAGAAGGACCGATTATGCAGTGAACATTCACGGAGGTAATTCTGCAATGATATACTCCTGTCGAGTCATACACAGTGGAGCCGATAGAATATCGATGATAGTTATATGAAATAAGGTACAGGCCCGATGAATAGAGCAGTTCACTGGCAATCATATGAGATTATTTCAAAGGATGAAGATCGAATTCAATTATTTGAATAGCGACTAAGGTACGGACTAATTTCAGAAATAGATATCAAGGTATCGGATTTGTCACAAGGATATCAGGTAAAGCCGAGAATTATTGTATGAGCCAATAATTGCAGCGTCCCACATTTATAACCTATGGTTGTAAGAAATTAAAGCTCTGCGATTAAGGACAATGATCGGAAATTAAGTGAATGAATAATTGAGGAGACTATTGTCCAATTTAATGCAATACCTTCTGATATTGGATTGTGAGATATTAAAACGGTGACTTGATAAGAGCGGTGATATTAATATTCTTATATCTGTCACTCCAATGCTTGTAATGTTTGGCAAGCATATTATAATGAGTTCCGCATACAATTGAAGGCATGAGTTCAATGAATGTTGAACGAGAAATGCTTATTGTATCGATTGTCAATCTCCTTGAGCAATAGTCAATGATTACCCTTTGTCCGATGCATTAAAACACATAAGATGTTATGCAGCAATGATATAAGGGAAATATATAATCAGTGACCACTATTCAATTATTCAAAGAATGGTTAATTGTTAGAGACTGAGGAAGCGATTAAATCTATTTAGTCGCACAAATTAACTAAGACTCAAGGGGTGCGAATGAAGAATACTGAAAAGACACAATTGATTGAACTTAAAGAAGACTTAGTAAAAGCCATCGCCAAAGAGATGATGGAAGTCAGTGATTAAGGAAAGGGAATCATTAGGTAGTGATTAGTGAAAGGGAGAAGTACGATTGCTAGAAGATTGATTAATCATTAAACAAAAGGTGCAATTGAGAAAGGTAAGGATGTGTCCCTTCCAAAGCAAGATATACGACTATTTGATAATATGAGTATATAAGAGGATAGATATTCATTTCAAGATCAGCATAGAATCATAGTTTATAAACATATAATTGGTACTGATCACAAGGATCAGAATTATTATTTATAATTAGTATTCTCCCAATCGAACGGAATGGATTGGAAACCAGATGATTATCAATTATAAACGTTACTCATCATAGGAGGAGAATTATTATTGGTGCCCATCAAATCGAGTGAATTTTATTATATTGCTGGGAGCATCTATAAGTTATATAGTGGTTTGTAATAGGGATAAATAACTCTAATATATATATATATATATATATATATATATATATATATGAATTATATATCAGAATAGTCAATAATATGCATTTGAATGATCCAATATATCTATCTGAATTATAAGAATGATCACAGCATTGTTAATTAGTATGACTGTCTTTAATATATTGCAGATGTACACCATGTTTTGGTAAAAAATTGAATGAATTATGAAATGATCAAAACGATCATTTAAAGAATTGCAAAACAAATGTTTCTATAATGAAACACTCGTAAAATAGAAATTATCTAATATTTACACTAAGTTACAATATTGACCATTAAATAGTAAATAATAAATATATTATTCTAATAACCTCTTAATGGTCAATCTATCAACTACACCAAGTTGCCCCTTGAATTTGACAAACTTGTTCGGGCTCAAAGACTTGGTGAGAATACCTGCTGTCTGATCCGTAGTTGGAACATACAACAATTGAACTGATCCGTCTTCAACTAGCTATTGAATGAAATGACAATGAAGGTCAACATGCTTGGTTCTCTCGTGGAAGACTGGATTCTTGGCCAGTTTGAGCACCCCTTGATTGTCATAGTAAAGGGGAGTAGGAGCTGCTTGAGACATCTGCATGTCTAAAAGCATCCTCTGAAGCCAAACTGCCTCACAAGCTGCCTTAACTGTTCCTCGACACTCAACTTCTATTAAGGAAAGAGCCACTGTCTGCTGCTTCTTACTAGTCCATGTGACTGCACCAGATCCCAAACTGAAAACATACCCAAATGTTGATTTTCTGTCATCATAGGAACCTGCTCAATTTGAGTTTGTAAAACCAATAAGTCTAGGATCATGGCTTCTGCTATACAAAAGACCAAAATCAGAAGTGCCCTTCACATAACGCAGCACATGCTTCGCTGCTACCTAACGCTCAGCCTTGGGGGTTGTCATGAAGCGTGAAATGTAGCTCCCTGCGAAATTGAGATCAGGCCTAGTAGCAATAAGGTAGATGAGACTGCCCACCAATTGCCTGAATGCTGATTCATTCACCATAGGCGAATCTGATTTGGCTGTCAGCTTCAACCCTTCCTCCATAGGTGTGGATGCAAGTTTGCAGTCTTGCATTTGAAACTTGTTTGGCAGATTGCAGGCATTCTTAGATTGAGATAAGAAGATACTACCTTTAGTCTGCCAAACTTCAACACCTAAACAATAGTGCAAAAGTCCCAAGTTTGTCATGTCAAAGGATTGACACAAACTTTGTTTGATTTGATCGATCAACATTGCTGAACTACCAGTGATAATAAGGTCATCAACATAGACAACAAGAAGAAGAATATCACCACCAAAACATACAGATTAGTATCAGATGGACTCCTCTGAAAGCCATTATCTATAAGGTACTTGTCAATTTTAATGTACCAGGCCCGAGGAGCCTGTTTTAAGCCATAGAGTGCTTTCATTAGTTTGCACACTTGATGTTATTTTCTAGCAACTTTGAAACTAGGAAGTTGCGTCATGTAGATTTCTTCCTGAAACTCACCGTTGAGAAGACACTCTTAACATCTATTTGATGGACATTCCAACCAAACTGAGCTGCTAAGGCAAGGACGAGCTGTATGGTACTCATTTTGGTTGTAGGAGAAAAAGTCTCCTTATAGTCAATACCTTCTATCTGTGAGAATCCCCTAGCTACGAGATGAGCTTTGTACATGGCAAGGGTTTCGTCAACTTTGTACTTGAGGTTATACACCCATTTGTAGCTAATGGGTTTCTTCCCTGGAGGAAGATCAGAAAGAACCCAAGTGTTATTCTTCAGAAGATTATGATGTTTAGCTTCCATAGCCTTTTCCCACTCAGGATTCTTTTTAGCTTCAGTATATGTTTGAGGCTAAAAAACACTATGGATGTTGGCCATGAGAGCAAAGTTGACTGTATTTTGCAGCTTCCTCTTGTTTCTGGAAGATCTACCCTTGATGAGCTCATTAGGACGGAGATCACCAATGGTTTTTGCCCACCATTTAGGCCGAAGAGTAGAAGAACCAACATCATATGCAAGAGGAATGACTAAAATAGGTTCAATAGGAGAAGCATCGTCCAGAGGAAATTTAGGTAGTGCATCATCAAATTCAGAGTTTGCATCATCCCTCCTATCAGGTGAACCAAATGAAAGACGAACACCCAAATCAGTAGCCATCAAAGGCTGATCCTTTGAATTCTGCATAGACGAGGAAAGTTGAAAAGGTCCTCGTTCTTCATCAAACAACACCACAACTGAAGATAAGACAATCAATGTCTACATCAATCAACCGGTAAGCCTTATGATTGTCACTATACCCTGTGAACATAAGTTTCTGACTCTTGGAATCCAACTTGGAGTGGTGGGCATATGGAATCCAAACATATGCTAAAGAGCCAAAGACTTTTAGATGACTAATCCTGGGTTTGCGACCGGTCCAAGCTTCCTTAGGAGTCTTCCCCTTAACAACTTGTGTGGGAAATCGATTAAGGAGATAGACTGTAGCGAATATTGCTTCTTCCCAAAATTTCTTAGGAACACTCTTGTGTTCCATCATTGACCTAGCCATTTCTATTATAGTGTGGTTGCGACGCTCAACAACTCCGTTCTGCTGAGGAGTGTAAGGTGTGGTTAACTAGCGTTTGATGCCGTGTGTATCACAAAAGTTGGAGAAAGCATTAGAGCAAAACTCCCCCCATTATCTGACCTAAGAGTGACTATGGGACAACCTGACAAGCTCCACAAACTCGGTGATGCTGAGTCTAAATCTCAAGTAAGCCAAGAACTAGATCTTCCTGAACAAGCTGAGCAAGATAGTGAATGTTTAGGTGACCATACCGCTCATGCCAAAGACTTAGCTACAAATGCATGCTCAAGAGAATCACCCGTATCCACAAGTCTGTACAGATCACGATTCTCGATGCTAACAACCACAGTAGTGCGAGTCGCACGATCAACAATCGAACACTTGTGTGAATTGAATAATACATCAAGCTGAGGAGAATGCCGCATAATCTGGCTCATTGAGACAAGATTTAGTTCCATACCAGGAACGTAGTATACATTGAGGAATATGAGATTCCTCCCAACAAACTGTATCTGCATGTTGCCTTTGCCGACAACAATATACTCTTCTCCTCCAAAAATGACTAAATCGGTGAAAGGTGAGAAGTTTGTGAACCAATCACTCCAATGAGTGAAGTGTTGAGAAGCACCAGAGTCTATGTACCAAGCAGAAGACTTTACACGATCTGCAGGGCGTCTCGCCATGAAAGCATAAAATGCAGATTCTTTTTCCTCTCTGACATTGGCTTTAGGCTGAGACCCTCCCTGCTTCCACTGTTTAGAAGCAATTCGATTTCGCAATACTTTATCAAGTGACCAAATTTGTGGAAGTAGTTACATTGAACTTTCTTCTTCTTCGAGCTATCCTGAGACTAACTGAAGCCTTTTTGCAGAGCTGATTGAGATTTGCCTTTATCCTTGTGAAAGGATTTGGCTGCGAAGGCTTATTTTGAGGAGGATGAAGTGACACTACTACCACACTGTTGTTTCCAACGATCCTGCTGCAAAAGTTTGGTGCACAAGTCTGAAAACTTTAAGTCAACATTAGTTGCAGTAATGTTGAGCATTTCGATGAAGTGCTCATAGGATTGAGGCATACTCTTTAGGGTTATGACTACCATATCCTCTTTCTCCATTTTCCGACCAATGGCCTCAAGCTGATATGGACTGTCCTTAATCTTTGTCAGATGCTCCTGTAAGGACATATGCTCATCCATCATGATAGAAAATTGCTGGTTCTTCAGGAAGAACACACGACTCTTATCTGATGTGTCACGGAGATCCTTCAAAATAGTCCTGATTTCTGTAGTTGTCTTGCTAGATGGCACTTGTGCCAGCTGATCATCAGTAACTGAAAGCTTTATAAGCATGACCACTTCTCGGTTGTGCTCGTCAAACTTGTCCTGATCTTGTCTAGGTCTGGTAGGACGAGACTCTTTATCCAAAACGAGCTCATCAAGACAATGATAGTCATCCGCTTGTTCCATGTGCTGTAATTTTTGGCATTGAATCACTAATTGCCTTCCAACATTATGTTGGTCAAAGATGCCATCTGCACATTTTTCAAGTCACGAAAAACTAGAAATTCTGAAGAGGCAAAAAATTGATTGTGGAACACGAGGTATAGATCCAAATGCACAAATAGGGGGGAGATTCAAGTACAAAGTTTAAAAAAAATGTACACCTGACACGAATCCCAATGTATGGATTTTTCATAGACCTAGAAAATTTTGACAGAGACCCAAAAATCTTCGCAAAAAGCCCGCAAAGAATTTGTAGATTAAATTTTAATCCAACCAAAAAATCAGTGGGTTTTTTCAAAAAACCCTAGCCGGTTGAAAAGAAAGATCTACAAACGCTGAAATTGCAGAACAAGGGCAAAGTAAATTGAGCCACAGAAACCCTAGCCGTTTGGATGAAACGAAATAATGCAGAGAACCATGATTTTGCCTTCTCGTTGCAGTTGAACCCCCCCCCCACCAAAAAAAAGACGAAATGCTCGTCATTTGTCTGTGAGGAGAGCTAAAAAACAGAAGAAAATGCGAAAAATTGTGTTCGTTGGCTGGAAATGGAGGCTATAGAGCATGAAAGAAAAATCACGTTTGAAAGAAACGCGGGCCTTCATGCACAAGAATACCCTGTCGGTTCTGCAAAACGTGGGTTTGGAAAAGTAAATCTTGTCGTTGTAAAACAAATGATATAAATCTCTTCGTTTTGATTGCAGAAAAGAAAATGCGAATTTGGTAGCTGCATTTGTAATCACAAACAGGATTTAGTCACAATGATCATAAAATACAGTGGCACATGATGTTTTCAATCGTGAAAAAAATAGAGAAAAGATATCCGCCTAGAAAAAACAAATTTGTTTTTCAATAACTTAAAAAATTGCATTCAAAATTTCTTAGAAAAACAAATTTTGTATTTTAGCTGTGATACCATGTTTTGGTAAAAAATTGAATGAATTATGAAATAATCAAAACGATCATTTAAAGAATCTTAGAATTACAAAATATATGTTTCTATAACGAAACACTCGTAAAATAGAAGCTATCTAATATTTACACTATGTTACAATATTGACCTGTAAAATTCCCCAGAAATATAACAAACAATTCTGATGATAAATGCCACACTTAGATTATTCCAAAATCAAAAGTTTGTTTAAAACTGTCATGTAGCACATATATATATTTGTTTTTAAACATCATACATATTCCAGAAATAATTTCTCAGCAACTATGTTAAACTGTTTGACCATTCATTTTCCAGCATTAATTATACAGTAGCGGAATAAACAAAATATTGTTAATTGTCTTATGCACCTGAATTAAATGATGATACTGTATAGTATTCGTGTTTCTTGCCGTGTCTTGTTGGTTGCGGGTGATGCCATCTGCCAGTTTCCAGTCTTCAACAATTCCGACACCTTCCTGCCTACGTGCAGTTCTGAGAACTTCCTGCCGACACTGTTACTTTTGCCGCCCGCTTCGATAGATGGTCATACTCTGTCAGACGATGAGTCATCGATTTGAACCAACACCTGCCGGAGATATACAACCTGCCCGATATACATCTCGTGGACTTCTCTTATGTCAACCTTCGCGTGAGAGCATCCATCCAATATATGGAATGCCAGGTGTCTGATTTACTTCAGGGGACTGATTCTGACAAGCTACGAATTGGTCTACAATACTTCCGCTCTTCTCCTTGGATTTGTCTTTTCCCTCAACTTCACTAGGCCAGCGCACAGACTGACGAAAGAAGTAGTTTGTCTTCTTCCCACAAAAATGTTTCCACATAAACATTCAACATGCTGTTTCTTCCGGAAACCCAATAATAAATAAACCAAAAATTGGTTATGAAGTTCCCGTAAAGGAACTACCATCCTTATAACCTTATTCGATCCACACTTAACAAACTTTATAATTATTGAATATTAATTAAAGTGATTGGAATAATTAATATTAAATAATTATCTCCAAAATTAAATAATTAAACTTAACACTGTTTGGGGACATTACAAGTCTCCCCTGCCTCGTGTTGCTTGCCCACAAGCAACGCTAAATTGGGATGGGAGAGATCCTTCTCATTTTCCCAAGTAGCATCTTCGAATGGCAAGTTCTTCCATTTGATGAGATATTCCCGGATAGTCCTGTTACGCAAATGCCTGTCTCGAGTTTCCACAATCACTTCCGGTATCATCTCTAATTTCCCTTCATCGGTCAAAGGCGGTAAATCCTTTGATACTGAAACCTGGTGACCCAAAGCCTTCTTAAGACAAGAAACACGAAACACGTTGTGTATCCGGCTACTTGCTGGTAAATCCAATTCATATGCTCTCCCATTGACTCGTGAGGGTATTTTAGGATTTGCTGCCTTTGAGGTGTCCTTTGGACTGCGAAATCCCTGCCATCATGGAACTTCCACCATTTTGCTTTTGTTTTATCTTGTTTCCTTCATGACTTAATAAATTTAATACATTCATTCCAAGTTGCAAAGTCATGACAACTCTGTCCATTCCATACTTGTTTTTCCAATTTCTTGCTTCTTCTTGCCCTATTCTTCAATAAAATATACCAAAGACCTTTGTCCAAATCCTTGAAGCTTTACGTCCTCTATCATTCCATCATTTCCAAAAGGGAGCTTAGGTATCCTAATGACTCTTCATCTCCCTTATTTCTTTGTTGTCCAATCCTAAGCAGATTTTGAGTTGCAACTAGGCTAATCTCTGCAATGCAAGATACAATCCCGTTTTCCTAAATCCAGAGACAAAATGCAGAATCCAGACAAAAACATTCCACACCGAGAGAGACAACAAAGCGCTAAACTAAAACTAACCTAAGGGCGCAACAGAGAAAGGGGGTCCTTGGCTACGACTGGGTGTATGTGCAAGGCACAATAGTACTCTTAGTGTTGAAGTTGACGAATCAGTTCATACATCACAGAACTTACAGGCGGAGCTTGAAGATCAAAGGCTCATATTTCAAGCCCAACAAGCCCAACAGGCTCAACTCATTGAGTCAGAGAGAAGGAATTAGAAATTTTGGAACTCCAAGCTACCAATGACAAGGCTAAGTCTCAGGTGATAGAAGTAGTTCAGATGGTCAAGGGTTCTAGGAAGCTGCACCTGAAGCAAGGAATTGAAGAGGTTTATAAGTTGAGGGCTTCTGTTTCCTGCCTTTTAATTCCATCTTCTAATTTTGAAGATGCTGCAGTACCTTCAGGGACATCTTTTTTACCTGCCCCTCAATGATGTCATTCATTTATTGCTGTCCTTGTCTTTTAGGAAATGACTTTTTTTTTTGAGGGGGGGGGGATGGTAGTTAGTGTAAATTGTCTTGGTTATGTTTGTTCAATTGGTTATTATTGACTATGTGTTAATTATTTGTCAGCTTGTGGGGTTTATTGGAAATTAGTTTCTAAGTAGTCATTGATGGTTGCGGTTACTTGGCAGCCATTGGGGGTTTTCGTATAGAGCTCTCATACTCAGGAAAGGTAGTCTGATCTTGTGAATGTTCCTTGGATGATAGTTTTGTATGAGAAAATATAATGAATTAATAAAGCAATTATTGGTATCACTTTGCAACTGTTTTATAAATCATTCATCTATGATTATTTGGTTTTTTCAATAATAGATAATTGTTATCATCTTTGTAAGTAACCAACATAGATCATTGTCATTGATTTGAGCTGAATGTTTGGATTTTTATGTTTTTAGAGCTTATTTTTGATCTGCTATGATTGGAAAGTCTATTAAGTGTCACTTCATTGAATGCTATTTACTATTTAGTAGTATATTAACGGTTACTTTGTAGATGTAGTTTAGTTGAAGTTAAGCCTTAAAGGATAAAAGTCTAATTATAATTTTTCTCATTTAAACTCCGCTATTTGTTAAACTTGGATTGCTAGTGCTCCCTTATGAGGATTCTCGAACTTTTACTTATAAACATTGTTCAAATTTGCAATCCTTAAGTTTTGAGATCAGGGCCAAGCTCAGGGAAAGACCTAGGCTCTGCTAATTCAACAATGTTACCAAATATGAAATGGCCAGGGCCATCATATTCCTGAATTGTTTTGCCCACAATAAATGACCAGCCAAATCAGCATAAGATTGTTATAAATCTCGAAGACTCAGTAATAGTGATTGCTCTTATCAATGGTTTTTGGGAAATAATGCTCACATTTTATCAGTTTCTGATGCACAAATTTCAATTTTGTTTGCTAATGTATATATTTTAAAACCCTTTTTGTTCAATATTGAAGAAGTTGTTACTCCCAAATGTAACCATTGGGTCCATTTAGACTAGATGACATTTTGACCCCCCCCTTGTGCTGTGATATATTTCAGACTTATAATTAATAAAGTTTTTGGTTAACTATTGATTGCAAACAAGGCATTAGATAACTGGTTATCGAACAGTGGATTGCTCTTCTTAACAGTCTATATTCCTCGTGGTTGATTTTAATCTTTGTATCAAAGGATTGATTGGCTGTTGATGGGAAACAGAAGGCTTGTGGATTTTACATTGGATTGCTGTTATTGGCAACTTGTGTTTGCAAAGAACTAAATCATAGTTTATTTGCTATTAGATAATATAAACCTTGACTTAATGGAAATGCCTAGTTTGCCTCTGAAATTTGCTTCTAATGCATTATTTTGTACTTATTGCTGACTTGTTCTCCATCCCTGCAGATTTTCCATAAACTTGGCAGCCAGTTTCAAATTTCTTGTATAGTTGTAAATATTACCCATGGCAGAGGAGCATAAATTTCATGCAGCAGCTATGTGCTCCCCATCTTCAATGATCTCCGTGGAGGATGCAATGAATTTGGTCCTGAGCATTACAAAATGCCTAGAACCAGTCACAGTCCCATTGCATGAGGCATTGGGATTAAATTTAGCTACCGACTTACGGGCTCCAGATCCATTACCACCTTACCCAGCATCTACGAAGGTACAGTTCTGATCAAATTGCATTTTTTTGTACCATTCTTTGTATAATAGGTCATTAATTGTTTCATTTTTGAAAATCTAAGGAGGGTTCTAATGGAGGAAAATATACATGCCATTGTTTTTACTGAACACTTAATGAGTTCAAATTTCTGAATAAACTAGCAACCAAAATATTGTTAATATGGCTTATACTTAAGTCAGAGCTTTTTATTATCAAACAATGTTTTCACAGAACCGATTGTTGTGTAGTATGTACAATATTTTTTCTAAGTAGCACCCCAAATATTGTTAAGATGTGTGATATCTTCCCTTAACTCTCTCTCTGTCTCTCTCTCTCTCTCTGACACACACAAACACCCACACCCTTACACACAAACATAGAGCCCGAATTACTAATTTATATGCTATCTTATTTGTCATTACTTCCCAGACATTTCCTTCAGACATTGAATAGAAGCTGAACTGTTGATAAAAAAAATGTACATACAGCTACAAAAAATACTGCTCAGAATCAACTGGTAGCCTCTACGCCCATATCAAACAAGTTCTTGTCAGTATTCCAGGATTGCTGTGCTTGAGGCTTCATTTTGCTTCTCTAGATGGGAGATCAAGCTTGGATTTGGGAGAAACATCTTTTCCATCAGGTGCTTCAGAAATTTCATGTGGATTTGCATGGCATACTTGACGTGAAATGGATTACACAAATAAAGGGATCATTTTCAGTAAGTTTTTGCAATTCAAATCATTTCCAACAAGTTTTGGCAAATCAGTAAAATTAGTTATCAAAAGAGGTATACATATAATACTTGAAAAATTAGTTATGAAAAGATGTATAAAAGTTACATTTCAAATCTAACTTTGGTAAATCAGTAAAATTGCAAAATTGCAAATACTAAATACTAAGATATGAATTGTATGTGTCAAATATGACTGCTGATTATGACTGATATTTATGGACAGTGATACTGTCATTCACCACTGATTATATGATAGCTTTACAAGCAAGAGAAAACTTGTGTAAAATCAAGCAAAGGCATGGACACTTAGATGAACCAAAGAAGAATTTCTAAGCCAAGAATTGTGATCAAAATGTTATACCAAGAATTTCGCACACACTTTCACCTAGCCAAGAATCTCAACCAATAACATTAAAGGCATTGAAGAATGATTTACAGGAAGCAAGTTTGGAGGAAAATAAAGTTGTTATTGAAAACAAGGATATTTTCGTCTTATTAATAATCCCTTGTTTGAGGTTGAAACTTATGTATCCTACAATAATCTGTAATGTCCCCTTCTCCGAGCTAGGCCATTTTGGTGCCAGATAGGCTAATGGCTTCTTCTGGAGGATGCCAGCCAGTCACAGGCTTTTATTTGGGTTTAAGGGGTGATTTTTAGTGTTTGGGAGCTTTTCCCTTAATTAAGTCACTTTATTTTATAAAGTGAGTTTATCAAGATACTTTATGACTTAAAGTCATTTTATATTAAAAGGTAGCTTAAGTGATGTAAGTGGGTGTACTTTATCCCACATGGCCTGGAATTCTGTGCTTTCCCTCATATCGAGGTTATAAAAGCATAAAGCTCTCCTTGGGATGGGCACTACGAATTTTTATATAAACAAGATAAACCAATCGAGTTGCTCACGTGACTGGTTATTTCTCCAAGGACGCAAACCCTTGAGAGATTTCTTGAAGGTTGGACGCAAACCTAGCCTTCTACATATGTGAAGAAATTGGTATTGAATGCTGAGAATCGACGCTTCAGATGTCTGAAGTAAGACTGAGTTGTTGAGGACGACACCCCTCGTAACTAACAGCTTCCTCACTGTTGTGAGATACAGCCAGGGAGCTTGCCGTGGGATAGTAAGTATATGAACTGAAGACCAAGGAAGAGCCGTTGTGGAGAAGTTTCACGCAGACCAAACTCTCATTGATGAGTCGTGTATGCTCGAGCTAGATAGAAAACACCGTGGCATAAGCAACGCAGTGCAACACGCCCTCCCCTATCTGTACTGGCTGCGTGTTGTTGGGACTGGACTGTTACTAGCTGCTAGTGCGTTTGTAGCAGCACTAGGTAGAGTAGACGTTTGTTGAGTACGAGCCTAGAGCAGCTAACGAGGGACCCCGCGGTGACTGCCTTGCACCGCGTGAAGACTAGTAGAGGGCCCGATACCTACGAGTGTGACTGAAGGTGACGGGGAGTAAGAGGAATTGCGACTATAGGTGACGGGGAGTAGGAAGAGTTGCCACCGCAGCTGGGTGGAGTACGTGAAGGTAGAGAGAGCAACTCCGCTGAGACAACTCGACTGTTCAGAGAATCCATCTTATTGTTGGTGGTCACTGAGTTGCTAAAACCCAGGTATGAGAACTACTTCCTTATTGTTGGCTTTGAGCTCTTTAGTAGCTGTGACGTAACATATTTAACAAAATTTGATTGTACTCACATGCTTACTTGGAAATAAAAGTCTCTTGCAAATATTCGTTCCTATATATGTCTTGTATGCAAACGTAAACCACATCCTCTTTATAAAAATCACGGAATGATCAGTACTACACTACTTGCAAACTGTTTGATGAAATTCCTATAAGAGAAGAGCAGTAGTTTCTTTATCAAAACAGGGGTGGGCTATTACATAGTCCACTTTTTGAATTAGATGAAAAAGCTATTCTAAAATCGTATGATAAGATTGAAGATGAACATAAAATGTGGGAACCCGTTGCATTTCCTATCAGTGAAGTTTGGAAACAAGCTTGGAATAGTGAGGCCAACCATAGTAATCTCATTACCAAACACTTTCCAATCAAAGTATGAGAGCTTGCAGTTCGGAACAGGTTAATAAAGAAGATTCTTTCCTTTTATCATGGATCAAATGTGGAATGGTTGAGCTGTGTGGAAAGGAGAAGTAACACTTCCAGTATATATCCTAACCAAAACAGTTATTGTTGCAATTATTTTCCCATAATGACATCAACTAATGACCAAAAGGTTATTGGATGGGGACCATTGCTAATTTCATGGAAGCCAATTGTAAGAGGTCCTACAAATACGATTCAGTTTTTAACTCCACCATAGTGAACAATAGTTCCTACAACATTCTAGGAGATTGCTATACAATTCTTCCTACAACATGATGATGGATTGCAATCGATTAGGAAGCTTGGATTGAATATGTAGAGACTTTGATTCTATGGCTGAGCAAAGTGTAATGTTCCCAACCACAACGCAACTGGAAACAAGCCCCCTAGCGTTTGTTTGTTGTCTCTGATATGGACTGTATGGTGGCAGGCCGCACGCTAAACTGAAAGGCCGTACGGAGACAGGTCGTACATGAGCAGGGAGGCCGTACGGAGGCAGGTCGTAAGTTAGCAGGCAAGCCATACGGAGACAGGCCGTAGGTGAGCAGGCAGGCCGTACGGAGACAGGCCGTACGCCAGGCAGGCCGTACAGATGTTCTGGGATGTCTGGAGGGAGATGTCTGCGGAGTGTGAAATGTGCCTTTGGACCAATATGAAGTATGGAACAATACAATCCACAATGACAGATCAAATAAATACTTGCGAGGAGAGATAATAATAATGAAATGATAGTACTTAAGATTCGCCAGATCCAACAAGAGAACAGGCAGAGTAGGGTGAGGGTTGAATCCCACCGAAACTGCAAATACCAGATAGGGAGGGTCTTTCACGTCTGAAATGACAGACAACAGAATCCCAACAGGAATTCGCAATTACAAATAAAATATCAAAACTCAACATGAGAAATACATCCTACACGCCGGTCATAAATACTTGTCGGACAAACTCCCGAGGTGTACAAATAAAGCCGTCACGGCAACACTAACACCTACGCTAAAATAAAAGATGGGCCCGAGATAAGCTAAATCAATCGGGGCCCAATTACAATTAATATTCATTTAATGACAGGGATATTACGGTCCCCCCGTCCCAAATATTGCTTGTCCTCAAGTAATTGCAAATTGGGGTGTTCCAAAATCTGTTTGCCTTCCCAGGTGGCGTCTTCTAGCGGTAGATCCTTCCAGTGTACAAGAAATTCCTTGACCGTGCGTGTCCTTAGCCTTTTCTCCCGAATGTCGATGATCTCGGCAGGCTCTAGCATTAACTTCCCTCCATCGTCGATGGGTGGCAGATCTGTTGAGACTGTGATGTGTCGACCCACCGCTTTCTTCAGGCAAGAGACATGAAAGACGTTGTGGATTCGTCTACCTTCCGGTAGGTCCAATTCATAGGCAACTTCACCAACTTTCCTCACCACCCGGTAGGGTCCATAGAAACGTGGTTTCAGCTTGTCCTTGCCACTGGTTTTCAGGGAAGATTGTCTGTACGGTTGAAGCCAAAGGTACACCAGATCACCAACTTCAAAGCTTCTCTCTATTTGGTGTCTGTCAGCATACATCTTCTGCTGGTTTTGGGCCCTCTGAAGATTTTCCTTGAGAGACTTCAGAATGTCCACTCTTTCTTGAAGCCCTCGGTGCGCGACTATCACCCAGTGCCATATCAACAAATGATGGCGGTTCATAGCTGTACAGTGCTTTGAAGGGCGCCATGCCAATCGACATGTGGTACGTGGTATTGTAGCAATGTTCACCCAAATGTAACCACTTGACCCATGTCTTTAGTTGTGCCGAAACATAGTTCCTGAGGTAGCCTTCCACCCATTTGTTCACAATTTTGGTTTGACCATCTGTTTGCGGGTGATAATTGGTGCTCGGTGATAACTCCGTTCCTACAAGCCGAAATAGTTATGTCCAAAAGATGCTGAGAAAACGACCATCACTATCACTGACGATGTTTCGAGGGAGACCATGCAGGCGAAACACCTCATGAAAAAATAGATCTGCAACTTGTGTGGCCTGATATCCTACGGAAATGGCAAAGAAGTGTGCATACTTAGTCAGCCGGTCGACCACCATGAAGATACAATCCTTCCCTTGCACCTTGGGAAGCCCTGAGATGAAATCCATCGAGATGCTATCCCACTTTTGTTCAGGTATGGGTAATGGTTGGAGAAGACCAACTGGTAGTGTGTGCTCAGATTTATTCTGCTGACAGGTAGCACATTCTCGAACGTATTGTAGGACATCGTTCTTGAGACCCTTCCAGGAGAATCTTTCTCTGATTTGCCTGTAGGTGGCGTCTTCTAGCGGTCTCCTTTAAAATCTTCTCTTTCATCCTAGACTCAGGCACTAAATAAATCCTGTCTTTGTAATAAATGATATGTCCACCACCTTGTATCTGTCATCACGCCCTTCGCCATCCATCAATTGACACGCAAAAGGGTTCTTGGAGTATTCAACCAACAGGTATGCCTTACAATCTGCTGAGATCTGAGACAATGAACATATGGCGGGCTTCCTTGATAAAGCGTCAACCATAACATTATTCTTTCCCTTAACATACTCAATGTCGAAGTCAAACGCCTGAATTTTTCTTACCCACTTCTGTTGTCTTTTGTT
Organism: Thuja plicata; assembly: GCA_018584345.1. Classification (NCBI taxonomy): domain Eukaryota; kingdom Viridiplantae; phylum Streptophyta; class Pinopsida; order Cupressales; family Cupressaceae; genus Thuja; species Thuja plicata. Next base: position 472,681 of record MU225870.1, on the reverse strand, counting down.
TAGCTCCTTTTGTTCCAAGAAATACCTCAAGCTGTTGTGCTCCGTACGGACTACGAACTTAGATCCCACGAGGTACTGTCTGAACTTCGTCAGGCCATGCATGATGGCGAGCATTTCTTTGTCGTAGATGGAATACAATTTCTCCACTCTCGAGAGTTTTCGACTCTCGAATGCAATCGAATGACGATCCTGCATGAGTACAGCCCCAATGCCTTCCCCCGATGCGTCACAATCAACAATGAAGGGCCGAGTGAAATCTGGTAATGCGAGGACCGGATAGGAGCTCATGGTTTCCTTTAACTTGTCGAAGGTACATTGTGCCTGTTCATTCCATTGGAAAGATCCTTTCTTTGTTAGGTCGGTCAAGGGTGCGACGAGCTGGGAAAAACCTTTCACGAACCTTCTGTAGTAATTGCATAACCCAAAGAACCCATGCAGCTCTGCGAGGGTAGTCGGGGGCGGCCAATCCAAGATAGCTTGGATCTTTTCTTGATGCACTTGAACACCTTGACCGCTGACAATGTGTCCTAAATATAGTACCTCTGTCATCCCAAATTCACATTTGGACCTCTTGGCGAACAAGGATTGTGATTTCATGATTCCCAGCACTTCGTCCAGATGCCTAATATGTTCCTCCCATGTCTTGCTGTAGATGAGTATGTCGTCGAAGAATACCAACAGGAACTTGCGCAACTGCTTGCTGAAAATGTGGTTCATACAGGTTTGGAAAGTAGCGGGTGTGTTAGTCAACCCGAATGGCATGACTAGGAATTCATAGTGTCCGTAGTGACAACAGAAAGCTGTCTTCTCCACATCTTGTCCCCTCATGCGTATCTGGTGGTAGCCTGAGCGGAGGTCTATTTTGGAAAAATAGACAGCGCCGTGCAATTCATCCAGTAGCTTGTCAATCCTGGGAATAGGGTACCTGTTTTTTATGGTCTTCTTATTCAACGCACGGTAGTCTACACACATCCGCATGGTACCATCTTTCTTTTTTACCAATACCACTGATGATGCGAAAGGACTGGAACTAGGCCTGATCCATCCTTTGTTGAGCAGTTCCTGGATTGTCTTTTCAATCTCATCCTTCAATTTTTTAGGATGGCGGTATGGAGTGGTGATGACGGGCTTGGCTCCCTCCTCCAACTCAATGGTGTGCTCAAAACCACGGTGCGATGGTATGCCGGGTGGAATGTCGGCGAAGACCAAACTGTGTCTATCCAATACCGTCTGGAGTTCGTCGTCATGGTAGTACGCTTGTTGGCTCTTTCGAGGGGCAGTTGAAACCAAACAATGTGCGGCCCAGACAACGTCATCATGTCTAAAAATGGCTTCCATTCTTCGTGCCGATATTTCCTTCAAACCGCCATTAGACATTCCCCCCAGTACCACCTTCTTTCCATCTACTTCGAAATAGAACTCCATTCTCTTGAAATTTTGTGTGTATTCATCCAGAGTCTCCATCCATTGAATGCCTAGTAAAACCTCCATGTCATCCAAATCTACTATGAAAAAATCGTCTGTTAGTGTGTGGTTTCCCATGGTGATGCTCAGTTGCAGAACCAAATGGGTACACGACAAGAGGTTTCCTCCTGCCACCTTGACTTCAAACCTTTGATGTGCCACAATACGCAGATCTCTTCTGCTGACCAGTGACGAATTAATAAAGTTGAGTGTGGCCCCATTGTCGAGCATTACCACAACCCGTTGTCCTTGGAGCATACCTCGTAGGCGGAACACAGTACACCTTGGGGTGCCAGTAAGTGCCGCAATTGCACCTCCCCTACGAACCAGTGTGGCAATTCTCTCCGCATGGTCAGAATCTTGTTGTTTGTCCCCTTTGTCTTTAGGCTCTTCGTAGTCATCTTCTCCTTCAAACATCACCTCAATGTAGTGGATCTTTCCTTTGCCTAGACATCCGTGCCTTGGTTCCCACAACTCCCTATAGTTGAAACAGAGTTTCCTTCTTCTCACATCCTGTCTGGTAGCCTCATCCAACGATGGCTTCTTCAGTGGGGGTCTGTTGTCTCTTTCCTTCGGAGCAAGTGGTGGCTTGGGGTGTGAATAATTCCTAGAGGAAGAGGAAAAAATTGCCATATTGCGTGCCTTTTTTATTGCTTCTGTGAGTGTGTTGGGGTTGAATCCTTTTACCCAACCTTTGAGGGGTTCCATCAGTCCATCTATGAATAACACAATCAAGCGCCTTTCTGAGATATCTGTTACCAGCATGGATAGCCTTTGGAGTTCAGCAATGTAGTGGTCAACTACCCCGGATTGCCTCAATTGAGCAAGTTCCCTGAAATTAAGTTCTGGATCTTTTCTGTCGAAGCGGTCTATTAACCTCTTCGTGAACTCGGCGTATGACGTTATTTGATCATGGCCAAGGGTTACCATACCATGATGCCACCATTCATGCGCGATCCCTTCCAGGTGGAGCGCTGCAAACTTGATTGCCTCCTCCGATATCGGGTTAAGCTGAAAGTATGTGTTTGTCCTCTGTACCCATGCTCGTGCAATTGTTGATCCGGTTCCCTCAAAAGATGATAGATTTACCTTGCCTATCTTTCGTTGAAGACCGTCATTGTAATAGCCGTGACCCTGCCTCTTGAGTATTTCATTCGCAGTTCAATGTAATCTCTGAAGGTCAGGTCACCCTCGATATTCGCGTTCCTCCAATCCTGCATAAGTTGATCCTGCATTTCCACGAAAGTGGGATCCAGTTCCCTTCGAGATGCTTCATTTCTTGGCGGAAATGTCGGCATAGACGGTTGGGGGCGTGTATGAGAGTTTTCTCTCCCTGTGACTGAGTTATCGCCGTTGTGTCCATTGTGTTCCCCATTCGTCCTTCCTTCAGTTAATTTGTGCAAGGTCTCTTCCATAATTCGTTGTAGTTCTTTCCCTCTCATCATGGTATCATCGAGTTGAGCCTGACTTCTAGTTAACTCTCTCAATAATTCCATAACTGCAACACTCGGATCGTGTGGCTCCCCCATTCTGTTGAGAGAACGGTACCTCCTTCTGGCGTATACGCGAAACTCTTTCAGCATTCACTACCCAACAAGCTGGCAAGATCACCAGCTCTGATACCAGTGTAATGTTCCCAACCACAATGCAACTGGAAACAAGCCCCCTAGTGTTTGTTTGCTGTCTCTGATATGGATCGTATAGTGGTAGGCCGCACGCTGAACTGAAAGGCCGTACGGTGGACAGGTCGTACGTCGTGCAGGAAGGCCGTATGGAGACAGGTCGTATGTGAGCAAGCAGGCCATACGGAGACAGGCCGTACGTTAGGCAGGTCATACAGAGATGACATGGAGGTCGTACGGTTGCGATAGGAGGCTGTACGGATGTTCTGAGATGTATGGAGGGAGATCAGGCCGTACGAAGAGCAGGCAGGCCGTACGGAGACAAGCCGTACGAAGATGACAGGGAGGTCGTACGGTTGTGACAGGAGGCTGTACAGATGTTTTGGGATGTCTGGAGGGAGATGCTTGCAGAGTGTGAAATGTGCCTTCGGACCAATATGAAGTAAGGAACAATACAATCCACAATGACAGATCAAATAAATACTTGCGAGGAGAGAATATAATAATCAAATGATAGTACTTCAGATTCGCGAGATCCAACAAGAGAACAGGCAGAGTAGGGTGAGGGTTGAATCCCCCGAAACTGTAAATACCAGATAGGGAGGGTCTTTCACCTCCGAAATGGCAGACAACAGAATCCCAACAGGAATTTGCAATTACAAATAAAATATCAAAACTCAACATGAGAAATACATCCTACACGCTGGTCATAAATACCTGTCGGACAAACTCTTGAGGTGTATAAATAAAGCCGACACGGCAACACTAACACCTACGCTAAAATAAAAGATGGGCCCGAGATAAGCTAAATCAATCGGGGCCCAATTACAATTAATATTCATTTAATGACGGGGATATTACACAAAGTTTCTTCTCCATTTATCAAGAATGGTATCTATTTCAATTTGAAGTTAGACAATGGACACTTCTTAAGACTCGAGAAAAGATGGAGGCGGTTTGGGTTTGAAAGACCGAATCTTGTAATCAAAGTAGCATGGATTAGTGTGATGGTTCGTTCCCAAGACTGACTTACCTTGGAATCAAGATGTTCTATGAAGAATATAGTAAAATTGTTCTTATAGTGTTAAGACTTAAGGCCTTCAAAAGACAATCTTCCAAGGAGACTAAGCAGCATTGGAATGTTCTTCCTCTTGATAATTTTCAGCAGATTCCTCCACAAAACTACATTACGATCAAGCTATGTTGCAGGGTTCGCACCCTACCGGCTCGCACCTAGTGCGGGTGCATCTACGGGTGTGTGGGTGTGCACCCAACCTGCACGTAGGTGCACCCGCGGGCCCATGTCTTAAAAGTGGCTTAAAAACATATTAAAAAAGTGTTTTTAATGTTTTTCTACTCCTAAACCCTAAAATGACCCTTTACAAGACCTTCTAAAACAAAAACATACCATTTTACCTCTTATTTTGCTCTTACCATATTTTCTCTCCATTTTGGCATTTTGAAGGGAGGTGATTTTATTCGGAGGAGATCGATTGTAGAGTGCCAAATAGCTCCCACAAAGGAGATTTAAGTGTCTAAGGTAAGCATTTAAACCCTATTCTTTAGTCCTTTGATGATTGTTTTCAAAATTTTAATGGATTTTTTCAAGTTTGTGAAGAAGTTTTTCAAGTTTTTTTTTTTTTCATTTCTTTTATATAATGCAACAATGGCTAGTAGTCAAAGTTCACTGGGTGGGGAGGGAAGTAAAAAATTCAAGATTGATAAAGGATCTCCTTTATGGAGATATACCACAAGAATTTCACAAGTTCTTGGAGGTGGAGGATTTATTTTTAAGTGTGATTTTTGTAATGTACAATATAATAGCTCTTATTACCGAGTGTAACTTCATTTTATGGGCCCCGGTGATAAAGGGATTAACATTTGTGAGGGCCCATATAAGAAGGGGTTGTCTCCTGTACAAATAGCAGGATTTATAAAAGAACAAGAAGATGTTGACACATTGGTTGCAAAACGAAAACAAAGTGGTTATAGTTCCAGAAAGACAGAAACAATGAAATTACCCTCTTAGATAGTTGCGGCCTCCAAGCATCTCTTCTTGCCTATACCCTCTATTGAAGACGAAGATGAAGAAGAAATCCCCACCCATAAGAGAGGTCCATTGGAGAGGGTGTTTAAAATGGAGGCAATAGATATTGCTGAAGAAAAAATTGCACTTTGCCTCTATGCCAGTGGTCTTCCATTCAACTTAGTGGGATCACCATATTGGCGGGACATGCTGTCAGCAATAAATAATGCACCTCCTAGTTTCACAAGTCCTGGGTATGAAAAGGTGTGTACCACCTTATTGCAAAAAGAGAAGAAATCTGTAGAGGCCCAACTAAAACCAATTAGAGTTTCTTGTATTGAAATAGGTCTATCTATTGTTTTCAATGGATGAAAAGATTGCAAAAACCATCCTTTTATAAATGTTATTATAGTGGACCCCAAGGGGGCAATGTTTTTGAGGGCGGTTGATTGTGAAGGGGAAGTCAAAGTTGCAGAGTTCATTTTCAGGATTCTCATTGACTCCATAGAGATGGTGGGTAATGAAAATGTGGTCCAAGTAATTACATACAATGCAAAAGTTTGCAAGGCTGCAGGTGCTTTGGTTGAGGCAAGATATGAGCACATATTTTGGAAACCCGTGCACCACACTCCCTCAATTTGGTGATGCAAGCAATTGGCACCCAAATAGAGTGGGCGAAAGAAATATACCAAGAGGCCAAGGAGATCCAAATGTTAACCACCATGTGTCACAATCAATTTTCAAAACTTTCTCAAGATTGGAATTGTTGAAGGTAAATTTAATTTATTTAGTTTCATTTAATATTTGTGATGTTTTACATAATTGAATAAAATAATTTTGTGTTATTTACATATTTTAAATGTGTTATTAACTTACTATTAACATGTTCTTAGGTTGTTGAGACCCGATCTGCATCTCATATAATAGTTCTGAGATGATTTGTGAAGGTGCAAGAGACATTGGGTCAAATGGTTATTAGCAACTAATGGGGTATATTGAAGCAGTTAAATTGAGAGAGGGCCCAAAAGGTCAAGTCATTGATCTTGGATGACGATTGGTGGGTTCATGTGGAATATGTATTGGAATTCACCGAACCTATCATGTTTATGCTTCGATTTTCTGATACAGATGCACCATGCTTGGGGTATGTCTATGATATCATGGACATGATGTTGGAGAAGATAAAAGTGGTAATACAGAGAATGATCTTGAAGACACCTTTTACAAAAGGGTGGAAGCAATCGTTCTTCATCGTTGGAACAAGATGACCGCACCATTGCACCTCCTTGCATATGCCCTATCTCCAAGGTACTATATCACTTCTGTACTTGCTATCCCAGGGAGAGTACCACCATATAGAGATTTTGAAGTTGCTAATGGGTACAAGTGGGCATTTAGTAGACTCTTCAAAGATCTAGAAGTGGAGTCAAGTGTTAGGCAAGAATTTGGATTGTTTGTCTCAAGAAAAAATCATACCCCTTGTGCTGTGAAAGACCAATCCAAAATGGATGCTACTACATGGTGGTATGTCCATGGTCAAGAATATATGTACCTCTAACCTCTTGAAATCAAGGTATACTCACAAGTTTTTTTTTTGCCACTTGTATTGTAGAATTTAACACTTAACATTCTTGAATTTATCTTGCATTTTTTATTTTTTATGTTGTTAGTTTTTTCTCTAGGTTGCAAGCTCTTCGGTTGCTGAACGGAATTGGAGTACAAACTCCTTTATCCACTCAGTGAAGCATAAACGGTTGGTTGCAAAAGGAGCCGAAAACTTGGTGTATATTCCTTCCAATTTGCGTCTTCTGTCATGTAAGGATCTTGTGAAAGACCAATCCAAAATGGATGCTACTACATGGTGGTACGTCCATGGTCAAGAATATATGTATCTCTAACCTCTTGAAATCAAGGTCTTCTCACAAGTAAGTTTTTTTTTTGCCACTTGTATTGTAGAATTTAACACTTAACATTCTTGAATTTATCTTGCATTTTTTCATTTTTTATTTTGTTGGTTTTTTCTCTAGGTGGTAAGCTCTTCCGCTGCTGAATGGAATTGGAGTACATACTCCTTTATCCACTCAGTGAAGCGTAACCGATTGACTGCAAAAGGAGCCGAAAACTTGGTGTATATTCCTTCCAATTTGCGTCTTCTGTCATCTAATGATCCCTAATACAAGCAAGGGGTAGCAAAGCTTTGGGATGTAGCACCCAAGTCTGTCGACTTGGATGCAACCATTCAGGATCTTGCTAGAGCCACTATGGATGATGTGGATGATGATGATGACATACCACATGGTGCATCTAGTGCGAGTGGAATCGCTTTGGGTTCAAATGATGATGATGATCTTGAACTTGCAGCCGCTGAAAATCCAATAGACGATGATTTTTTTGATAATCCTTTTGATGATTGATGAGCATTGAATCATGTTTCATGAACTACATTTTGTAATTCAGTAATTGTAATGATTTTCATTGGAATCGTGAACATAGACATATATGATATCATTGATATGGCTTATTTGAATATTTTTCAACTATTAATTGGCATTTAATATTTATCTTTGGCATTTGGCATTGATAAATGATCAAGTATCATACTATGAAATGATTTAATTTTACAATTCTGTATATTTCTCTTTTTTTTGTGTATATATAATGCATACACACATACATGTACCCATACACACCCAAACCCCTAATTTTTTTTCACGCACCCACGTACCCGATTCGCATATCCGGACCCATCCACGCACCTAAACCGGTAACTTAGCGGTCAAGTTGTGCTATAACCCTTGGCACCCGAGGGTGTTTATGATGAGTGAATTACATGAATTGTTTTGTAGAATAATAGAGTTTGGCAAAACCGATAAGTTCATTGGCATCCACATGAAGCAAGGACTATATGCTAGAGCATTCTACTGACTTAATTGGGATCCTGAAATCAGGTAGACAAATTAAGATTGTTTTTGTGAAAGCAATTTCAAGGAGATTGTGATGTCCTTTTCTAAACAAACATTATAGTTATTTCTCAAGCATCTTCATAAGGCATCAATTGATGGATAGATAGTAAGATGGATTGTTAAGATTGTTTACCAAAGTTGATATGGGTTGAGCATGAGTTAAGAGACATTGAGCAAACAATCTTGATATTTATAACAATATATTGATCGCCAATAGTAGATAGCAATATCAATATTGGTCGTATCAAACAATAAAATCATGATATTGCATTCCACATACCGATGTTATAATAAAAACATTTGATTACAATTCACGTTGATACTCATCCAAGAGTGAATTATGTTACCTCAAGTGATCCATAGAGTTATCAAGCTCCTCAACAATTGCTGATCTAGAAGGGTCAAACATTGCTTTAAATAATCCATTGATATTTCCATCGAACAAGAAAAATTAACAAGCAGAAATACTTATGTATCGAAGTTTCCATACAGCAATGTATCATACCAAAGGTAAGGTGTCAAGTGATCAAATGTCACAGAATCAAAGAGAATAGCAAACCTTCGAACAGGATACCATTATTATCACGATGCTAACCTGTATATAGCAAAGCCTCCATGGTTATATCAAACATGAAGTAGCACTCAGCAAGCAAACCAATATAATATCTTTATTGCCGCACAAGGAAAGATTAAGTTAACTAAATTACAAGTTAAGTAAATAAAGATCAACTAATGCAGCAATTAGTTAGAGAAAAGGTGCGATCCCTAGAAGTTGATTAATTATTAGCCAAAGAGGTGTGATCTGCTAATGATAATGTAGAGTTGCAACTTTCCTCTTCATGGCATACAAAAGGAGTTTAAAACATCAATTCAGAATCATCATCAAACATTTCTATTTCTTATTTCATCCATATTTGGATCGCTCTAATTCAGCAGTAGCCTTCTTAAGGCAATTGGTTTCATATACTAACAGATATCCATCAGGATCAGCACCAAGAGACATTGCCATTTTAGTCAGTATATCAGACAAGTGATCACCTTGAAGTGGGAGGTCTGATCAGACCAAAACCACAGCATCATTGCATACTTCTAAGCTACTATCAGGAACAGCAATTATTGTTTCATCACCATAAGCGATATGGAGATCAAATTGCATAATTCACACAGCTATATCTGACACAGCAAGATAGACTCCATAATATAAATCGATAAGGTTCCTATATTGCAGACCTGAATATCGAAGATATCCATTGCATATACATTGATTGCATGATACAAGATTCATCAAGTTACATTACATTGATTATAGTGCTGTGATGTCCCCATTTTGAAATAGGGTTTGATAATAAATAATAAATTTTATTAAATAGGCAATAATGACAAAAGAGGATTTAAGAAATAAACAATATTAAATAAATAAATACATAAATAATAATCAAAATATAAAATATAAATAGATAAATAGTAAATAATGGATAATATAAATCTAATGATAATATAATATTATATATTATAACAGAATATATAGATATAATATACTAAATAATAATATTATTATCTAAATATTGACTACTATCATAATATAATATAAATGTTTGATTTTTATTATCATAATATATATATATATATTTATTTGTTATATATTTAATATATATCATATTGATGTAGCGAGTCTGAAACATATTACAAATTGAATTCATAAAACATCTACTAAATAAATATCTAATACGACTAAGTATATAAAATGATTACAATACACATTGCTAAGTCTAAGCGGTATGAGGAAATGACATGCCCCTCCTTCGCATATATAGGGCTGGCTCTCATTTAAAAGAAAGGGGGACAGAGGAAGTTGGAACGACCACGGTAGGCATCGAGCTATATTTGACACACACACACACACACACACACACATGTATATATATGTAAAACATCTACTAAATAAATATCTTTTACTACTAAGTATATAAAATGATTACAATACACATTGCTAAGTCTAAGCGGTATGGGGAAATGACGTGCCCCTCCTTCGCATATATAGGGCTGGCTCTCATTTAAAAGAAAGGGGGACAGAGGAAGTTGGAACAACTACGGTAGGCATCAAGCTATATTTGACACACACACACACACACATATGCGGCAGGTCTCACTATTTATAAGGTTATAATCCAAATTTTATGGCCGGCTGAAGACTTAACTTTGTGGAGATGAAGTACTATCATGAAGATATCTAATATCTGTTACCGGGGATGCATAAGTTTCCACAAAGACTGGAATATTTATCAAGTTCACTGAACATTGCTGACTGCAAAGCCAAAATATAATGGATAGTCTGCATTCCCAACGACATCTATATTAATTGAGTCTATTCTTTTCTTGAGTGGCATGAATATATTCTGATAATAAATTTGAGACCATGGTGTGCTAGGCGTACTTCCTGGCACTGCATAGTAGCATACCACAGCAATAGTAACGATCCGGTATTATAGAATAATCAACAATCATGAGTATTCACTAAACAGCGATCAGTTTATAGATTAATGACAGCGGTTACAAGGAGGATGATATTTGGCGGGGTCAATCAAATGAATATTTAAGAATAGCTGTTGACGTAATAAGCAATCTCATACATCAAAACAGCGATACAAACTCAAACAGGAAGAGGAAGAATCTCATTTCCATTTCACAGGAAAGAATTCTGGAGTCGCACTAAAATCAACATATATAAAGACATATCGGGACATAGCATATAACACAGTATAATTTATACCATACCCACATCCAGTAATATATATAAGCAATAGTGACATACTTATACTCTGGAATCAATATAGTCTTATAATTGATCAAAATATTTAATGGATTTCCTCATGCTTACATATTGATCAATATTGAGATAAAGACAACCTTCATACGTCTGCCAGTAGTGAATAAGATCTTCATTCATATTCAGATAGACCTTATTGTTTAAGGAATTGGATATAATTTAATCTTTATCTTTTATTGCATTAATAACGAGGTGGACAACAGTGAGAATAAAGGGTATTGTTACTCCACAAACTCCTTTGTGGCAAATTAATGAATAGAGTCTAAGTTTTAAGTAGAAAAAAGCCCATTACAATTGAAGTTTTGAGAACATTGTTCCGAAATTTCAGGCTAGCCGGATGGGGGACATTACAAGTGCGTTCGATATATAGCAGTGAGTTGAAAGATTATCATTATTACACAAGTGTGTCATCAAGTTAGAGTACATTGATTATTGCACTTGATATATAGCAGTGAGTTGAAAGATTATCATTATCACAAAAGTGGTATCATCAATAAAAGTCTTGCAAAGTATCAAGGTATTATATTTTGTTTTATAAGTATAGAATTTAATTAGAAAGAAGCCTCTTGCATTTGAATTTTAAGTATATAGTCCAATAGTCTTAAAAAATTACATAAGGCCCCCCGGACATTACAAGTGGTATCAAAGCATTGTAATTTGGTGGTTATATTTCATTGTTCCGAAAAAGGGACATTACACTGTGCAAAGGGTCTCTCTGCATAATCACATGGCCTTGATTCCTTGGATGGCATATGTAGGCAGTCCATGGTGGATGGACTTGGGAAATCAGGCCTTGTCTAGGGATTATGCTTAGGTTAATTACTAAATAGGAGAGTTCATTACAATAAACAATGGATAAATATTTAATTTTTGATTAATTTATAGATACATGTCAATGTACTAAAGTGATATCTGTTTTGTTAATTCTAGCTGAATTTGCAATGGATTTCAGAGATGGAACAACAATGTTGCATATATGGAGATGGAATTGTATAGTTTATTTTTTTCCAATGTGATTATTCAAATATGCATTACTATTCTTTAACTAAAGTTGTAATTCGGAAGATGATATATCAGATGTAATGGTTGTATGTGGACATATTTTTGTTCTAATTTGAATTTAATAATAGTTCAATTGTTGACATTGTACTGATATCTTTTATTCATACATAATCTCATGTTAACTATACATATTGATATATATTGTAAGTTAATGAATAAGCGTAGCTAAACATTGGCAAAAGAAAAATAGAGCTAATTTGTAATAGATTTTCACATATCTAAAAGAGGAGGCGTGTCACAAAAATTGAAAATAATACACCTCTTAGAATTTTTTCCCTAATGTTTGGAAGACCAATGCTTCTGGAAAGTTGAAACCTCTAAACTTTTGTTGCAGTTTGAAAGTTGTCTTTTCAGTTTTTTAGCAATTTGTATTTAAAAATACAGGTAGAACTAGAAAGGAAGTTTTTAACTTGTGTAGTTTACAATGTACATAGCAAGATTGTGCTGCCTTCTTTCACTGTGCTCAATCTTTGCAGTTGGCATATTGCAGGATGGTTTTGCTGTAGTTGCAGCAGACGGACCTGGCGATTATCCAGTTATAGCCGAGTCAAGAGCAGGAAATGATGCAGAAGGTGTGGCTGTCAATCCTGGTACAGTGGCCTACATAACAACTGGAGGTTGGTGTTTTTTCATTGGACTTAATTCTTATAGTGCCTTTTGTCTTTATCACTTTGGTTCTCCTATATCAGAGAATTGATTTGATTTCTTCCATCTTCATTGTGTCTGTCATTTTCTTATTAATATTCACGTGTTATTCATCTGTTTTGGTTCTTTTTCTTTGTGAATTCCTCTCTTCTATGTTTGCACATAGTATTGTTGTCTATCTTTTAATTCAGTACCCATTCTTCCGAATGCATCTTGGATTAGATGTAGAACTCATGAGACTTTGAGAATCCTAGTGACAAGACACATGATATTCTTATATGATTGTCTGATTATAATTTCATTTCTCTTGGGAGGCCCAAAATTTTAATAGCAATGGCTTTTTGTGATTCGGATTTTTGCCGTTGAAATCTATGAAACTACATATAGCATATTACAAAGTTCTAATAATTATTGAAATATGTCATTCTCAGCAAATGGATGATGCTGTCATTCTCTAGTTCGGGGAACATAGTCTCTAGGCATTTAAATAAACTCTTCCATGATCTCCATATTAGGAAGGAGAGATGTATCTTTAAAATAACTTGGGCTAAGGTAGTACCCAGCTTGATGCAAAGGTCTATGAATTTAGTGCTGTGAGATGGTTTGTTTTAAATGTTTTATTCCTTCTTCCTTTGAATGTCCTCTTGTATCCATGGCTTTGTAGAGGGTTCATTGGCTCTTGAACTCCTGAGTAGCCATTCAATTTTTTTTGTAACTTCGCAACTCTATTGAACATAACCCTTTTGAGGTCAGTCTGGGTTTGGGGTCCATTGAAATATCTCATCCTGTGACACTATTTAGTGTTAACTACAACTCCTTCAGCTCAAAATAAAGCTGGTGAAGCTTCCGAGTTCATTGAGAACATTCAGCAATAGTGTGGAACATTTTTTAAAAGATCAATGCTAAATTTAAGAAGCAATATGATCAATATTGAGTGCCACGGCAGTTCAAAGATGTTGAGAGACTATGGTTTCATTTGCAAAGGGACAGATTCATAGGAGCTTACAGCAAGATCCATCCTCTCCAGTTGGGCCAATATACCTTCACTAAGATGGTTGGAGATAACACTTTTGAATTCAATGGTCTACATCTAGTTTTGAATGTGTAACTCGTGTTTTACATTACACCTTTTTTAACACACCAGATATTGCAAAACTTCAGCCAGCAGAGATCAATCCTATCATTGAAACTAGAGTCAAACACATGATGCATCAGGAAATTCCTATCTACCAAATCACCGAAGTATTTAAAGCTCCTTTCCGAAGGAAATTGGCTCACCAATCTTTAAGTAGTAGAACACTTTTGACAACTTTCACTAATTAATGATATAATATTTCTGTTACAGTAAATCAATGTTGTATTAAACAAAGGAGATGAAAGCTCCTTATATAGATTTACAAAGACGATGTTTCTAAAAGAAACAATCATGAACTAAAGACGAAAGTAGAAACTACCTAATAAACTAAAGACTAACTAAGATGACCATTAAAGAGACATTACGATATTCTAATACCCTCCATTAATGGTCATCGTCTAACTACCCTGCAAAATACTGTATATGTCTTGTGGTCATAAATTCTTTAGAACATTCTGTTGCTGCTGAGACCCTCATTGGATCTACAGAATATCAGTGACCAAGAGTAGCCAAAATCTGTCCAAAAAAATAGAGAAGGCTGCCCCCTCTTCAAAGTGCTCTGCAACAAGCAACAAGAGCCTGCCACTGACTCTTCCACTGAGATGAGTCTGCCACTAACCCTCCCAGAATGTGCAAAACTTCTAACCAGAAATCATCACAAAATGTCCAACCTTATGTTGGATAATAGAGTTGTCCCTCCCTATAGCCAGAGATACACACTGAGAATAGTTGCCACGATTTTGAGGAAAAATCGACAAACCCTCCAAATTTTTTTATCAGAAAAGCACGACGCCCCAAAACAAATTGCAAAAAGTCACGATTTTTGAAGAAAAAATCGCCAAACCCAAGATTACAAGCATTTTTTTTTTTTTGTTGGAAAAAACGGTAAAAACAAACAAAGGAATCTAACGCAACTTTGTGAATTACAGAATGCAAAAACAAATTTTTAGTATAACGAAAAACCAAACAGATAGCTGACACAAAAGCTGAGACATGGATCAACATCTTTTTTAAGGAAAAAATGGTAAAACCTTTCTAGAAACTAGAGAGCTCTCCCTAACAGGAGCAAACCCTTAATTTTTGAGGAAAAGATTATAAACCCAAAATAATTTTTTTTTCAAAGGACAAAATTATTAAAACCCACTAGAAATTTTTTAAAGGAGAAAAATTATGAAAAACCCATCAGAATTTTTATAAGGGATAAAATTATGAAAAACCCATCAGAATTTTTATAAGGGAAAAAATTATGAAAACCCATCAAAAATTTTTTAAGGGAAAAAATTATGAAAACCCATCAGAAATTTTTTAAGGGAAAAAATTATGAGAACTCATTAGAAAATTTTTAACAGAAAAAATTATAAAAACCCATTAGAGAAACCTTCATGTTAATGTTTTCAGATTCTAACAAGGAATATACAATCTATAGAGGTCTTCCAAGAGCTAAGCACAGGGTATGAATAAATAAACACGAAGAAGGATAGATAATACCCTGAAATAAGACTAAGGTAATGTCTTAAGGTCCACAATGTGTCTTCTTTCAATGTTGATATAACCCACCTAGGGCTTATCCAATTCTGATTCAATATTGTAAATAACTAGCGCTCAGATCTGAATATAACCAATGCTTAGATTGATTCCAATCAGCATATATGCTGTCAAGGTCTGCTCACAATATGTCTCCAATCTGCCCTGATTTGGCCTTCTACTAAATCTGCCCTTGTAGGATATGTATAGTATTGATCCCTGTTATGTGCCTATGATGGTGATCAACTTTGCTAAGTCTAGTTGATCACAAATTGGTCTGATCTTGATGCCTTGAAGTTCACTGTGGCAAGCATGATGTTTCTCATCCGAATGCTTGATCGAACCCTTGAATTCGCTCACAATATACGCTTATGCAAGGTGCGAATTATCCTAAATATAATTCGCTGATCTGCAATTCGCTCCTTTAATGAATTCACTGAGGCTTCCAATGTTGGTCTAATTCCATAATGCAAGACCACAAATTCGCTGCTAGTTGCTTGACCAATCGCTCATCCATCCAAGGTCAAATTTGCTGCCTCAAGAATCAATGCCAAGTAGAAAGCAATGTTTGAATCTGCTTCGTAAATTTGCTCATCCAAAGATCTTGCTGAAGTGTAATGTCCCCTTTCCTTCAGTAATGCATATTATGCCTGATTAGCCTATCTAGCCATCCGGATAGTCTAATGGCCGCTTTATAGAGGATGCCAATCAGTCACATGGTTACTTGGGCATTTATTTAATATCTGAGTTCAGACTCTATAGTTGGGGAACTTTATTTCATAAAGTTATATTATAAAGTCACTTTAATATTATAACTTTAAGTTACTTTATTTTATAAAGTGACTAAAAGACGAAAGTGCTTTTTTATCCCACATTGTCTAGTTGATGAAATGGCTCTCATTTTGAGGTTATAAAGGAAGGAGATCTTCCTTGGGAAAAGCACAATGAGAATTTATAAAAGTAGAGATTTTATATTTGGTTGCTTGAATGTGACTGATTTCTTGAGGACGTAGCCCCTTGGGAAGAACTTTGAGAAAACTGGACGTAACCCCAACATTTCTCACTTTGGTGGAATTACTTCAGATTTCACTTTGGAGCCTAATGAGTAAGGAAACAACAACTCAGTACTAGCTTGATGTATTTCTTGAGTATTTTCATTGAGTTGTAATAGAAGCTTGGCAAATAAGAGTAAACTATCTGGAAAGTGGCGTGATATCTATTAAACACTCAGCCCATATTGTAACGTCAACATCTACACCTATTTTCGCACTAGTCTGGAAACACAGCACAGGCCAGCAATTTATGACGTGGACAGATAGTGGTAATACATCTGTTGGAAGGATTTGCAGAGTACGTACGCGGGGGAATTAATGGAGTTTGGTGACACCCCCGCACTTTGACATAGATTGCGGCAGTCAGGCCACTAGGGTAGCAGCACGAGCGTCCAGTTAGGGGTGCCACGCGAGTTAGCACCCACTCGCCTTCACCACAATACCACCGCGGGCAGTTAGTAGCCACTGCGGAAACTAGTGGAAGGCAGCCGTGGGATATCTTGGAATGATATCGGGTTATGTTAAGGGCCAGCGATAGTGTGAGCTAACGGTGACAGCAGATATTACCACACCAGCCACCTACACATATTCCATCCAGCAAAGGCGTTATCCAGGTAGCCTCGGTTTGGGCTTGGAGCTTGGTTTTATTGTTTAGCATTTATATATATATCGGTCTTTATATTGTAATGGTTAATTCGTAGGATGAAACTATTTCATGAATGTAGTTTCAGCTATTGTGTGTTATGTATCATTCTGCCTATCAAGAATTACGAAACGAGAAGACAATGCACTCTTGGATAATCATAAATTTCATTACTAGAAGAATATCATATTTGCAAGTTTCAGAATAGTTTGGATATTAAATATTGATCATTTAATGCTGGTGAAAATTCTTATCCTGCAAACAAGAACATTTTCGGTGTAGAGAATTATTTTTAAGATAGTTATAGTATTGGCCACGAAATATCAGAGTCTTGCAGTCATTATTCAGTACCAACTGGGTTAGTATCCTTACAGTGGTATCGGAGCGACTAATCTTGCCATCCTAGTGGTATCATCATTTTCAGTTTTCAGTTGATTACATCAGTAGCCATGCTAGTGAGGTATGCATAGCAGGCACAGGATACCCGGTTTTGGTCATAACAGGGAGGAACAGGAACAGACAGATTCTTCAGTACAAGTGGACATTGAGTCCAGTCATCTAAATAGCGAGGAGTTTGTTTTAGAGCAGACTACTCTAGGTGAGAACATGGCTGAGGAGATAGACAGAGAAGGCAGGGAGACCATGAGGCAGATACGTGTTGGGCAGGACAATATTGCTGGTGTGTTACAGTAGCTTACAGGGGTTATTCAACAGTTATCAGTTATAGCTAGGAGGCCCCCTAGCCAACACAGTGGTGGTAGCAGTAGAACAGGATCTCCTAGAGCTACTAGAGCTCCCACATTTACCACAGACAGACCGCTCATGCCTACATTCACAGAGAATATTGCAGAGGAGGAGGTGGCGCAACCAGGTCCAGCAGGCATTCTTCCAGAGAATGTTATGACGATGCACGATGAGTGGGACAAGTTACCTGCCCATGTCAAAGTTGATTTGACCTTTGTTCAGTATATGGCCCAAAAGAGAGAATTTGGTAGGGCCCAGTCGGAGAGGAGACCCAGGGGTCCGAATCGGGATTTAAAACATGCCATGAACAAATTGACTCTTCCTACATTCGATAGCAGCGGTAGAACATCTGCTAGAGCTTGGATCCACAAGCTCGGTACTTTCTTTACCCTCAAACCTATGTCAGAGACTGAGGCAATTAAATTTGCCACTATGCATCTAGAGGGGACCGCGTATGATTGGTGGCATCATGGCCTTGTCACCCAGGATCATGGACTGATTACCTCCTATGAGACCTTCAACACAAGATTGATCGCTCGTTTTGACAGGAAGGACACAGAGGTCTATTACAGGGAGCTAGCTCAGCTTAAGCAGAGCGGATCTTTGGAGCATTACATCGATGAATTTCAGAGGATCTCCATCATGGTTCCAGACATGACAGAGAAGAGGAAGGTAATGTTATTCATTGAGGGCCTTTATGATAAATACAGAGGGTTGGTTAGAGTTCTCAAATTAGACACCCTGGATGATGCTATTAAGTTAGCTGATGATTTAGATTCACCATCCTCCATTTTACAGCCACCTAAGAAACCCTTCAAGGGGTCTTCTTCATTTCAGAAGGGGAAAATTCAGAATAATAGTGCACCTCCTAGACTAGATTTTGAGACGAGAAATGAATTGAGGAGGCGGAAGCTGTGTTTCACTTGCAGGGAGCCTTGGACTCCAGATCACAGGTGCCTTGGGAAAGGCAAACTTCATTACATTGAGGTAGCTTCTGAGGATG
>MU225870.1:423022-438864 GCA_018584345.1 Thuja plicata | reverse complement strand
CCAGATGTTTACCCGCTAGGGTAACTTAATTAATTGCAGAACTCAACAGACATAATAGATATAAAGCAAATGACAAGTATATTCATTACAACATAGTCTGTACATGATGCTTTACCCGAAGGTAAGATGAGTATAAAAAGATCCGAAGGGACGCAACGGTTCACATTCGTGCGCAACTCCCTAACCGCCGGACGCTAACTAATTCCACCAGAAACATAATTACGTATTATCCCGACAACAATAGGCAACCTCTCTCTTGAGCATCCTTACTGTTCCATCATTCAACAGATCCAAGAACTTCTGCTCCTCTAGCTTCATGACCATTGTTACTTGCATAGCCATATAATGAAAAATGAGTCTCCGCAGAGAGTCAGTAAGGTGCCTAGCTCTGCCATTAAAGATATCATCATTACGCAATTTCCAATTAGACCATAAAATTTCAATGGATAATATAGACCAAAAGACATTACAACTCTTTTTGAGGCTCAAGAAATCCCCAAATAAGATATGCAGTAAACTGAAATTATTATGCAAGTATAAACGAAAAAGTCCCCATACTTCTTTAGCAAAAAAGCAATAAAAAAAGATATGATGTATGGATTCACAACATTTGCAGAAAGAGCATATATTAGGTTCCCCATTTGGTTTCTTAACCGACAATCTATGAAGGAAGAAATGCCACGTGGAACAGGCTTTTTTAGGTTCCACTGGTCTATGCCATAGTTCCATCAAGTGCTTGTTCCAAACAGAGGCATCCAGGTTAAGGTTCCAACAGGTGTTAAGGTGCTCAATAATTTCATGGCTATTAGTAAGAAGTCTGTAAATGTATTTGGCTTTGGTATTGGGGAATAAGGTACCATCCGACCACTTTAGGTGAGAGATCCTATCATTGTTGCTCTCACACTTCTTAGGAAGGTCCAGTTTGTTGCAAGCTTCTCTCAACATGGAGTATGTTCTCCATTGTAACTGTGGAATGTCAAATTTTTGCCATAAATCATGCCAACATATAAAACTACCCTCCTGAATTATATTTGAAAAGTTCCTGATACCTTTATTTTCCCAGCTCTGAGCAGAGCACCCCTGAATTAATGCAAGGGGTTTGTCACCATGCCTTAAATTTCACCGCACTGATTTCTCCCCACAAATCATGTTGTTCTCATCAATGATATTGTTGTTGGAGACCAACTGCCTAACACTTTCCCGACTCTTCCAAATTGCCTTAAAAACATTAGAACCTGCAACTCTGATTTCAAACTTCCCTGACAGTATGTCATTGATGTGTAACCCCTTCCAAGAAGAAGTTTTCGTTGGGCTGGCTCTAGCAATATTGTTTCTGATTAACACCTTCCATGGTTCCTCACCTTGTGTGGCTTTTGCAATCCATTTGACTACAAGTGTGATTCCTTGAGTCCTTAGGTCTTTCAAGCCCAACCCTCCTATATCCTTGTTCATGGTACACCACTTCCAACTAACAACATGCCTTTTTTGTGCCCCTTCCCATCTGACCACAAAAATTCTCTAATTCTGTTCTAGACATAGTTGAATTGTGCCCGGTTAAACGACCAAGCAGACAAAAAAGGCAAAATCTTCTGACAAATTTGGAACCTTTCTGCTAGTGAAAGATAATGTGTATTCCATTTTCCCATTTTCTATTCTATTTTATCCTTAATCCATCCCCACATCATCTTTAAATTGGGATTTATTGAGAAAGGGATTCCCAAGTACCTTACTTGGTGGTTGGGGCCTCCCCAGGAAGAGAGAATTTGTTACACCAGCTTGGGGGGTGGTCATTCCAACCCAACGTAATTGACTTGGGGAGAGAGACTTTACTCGCAGAGGCCGCACAAAACAAGTCTTGCTTATTCATGAGATTACAGACATTGTCTTCTATAAGTTCAATAATGATTGCCATGTCATCTGCAAATTGAATGTTGGATAGTTCATCCCCATTAGGTAAGTCAACACCTTCAACTTTAGGGGAGAGTGAGTTGTCTCTCAGGAGGTACTACAAAGCATCAACAACAATGACAAACAATGCAGGCGCCAATGGACAACCTTGTCTTGTTGATCTAGAAAGTTCAAATGGTTTAGATCTAACTCTATTAACTTCCACCCAATTGATTATGAACATTTAGGTGTTGCATTCTTGACCAAACATTCATAGGGTGCAAACCTGGTCTTGAAAGTTGTCCTCCAAACTTCATGAGGTTTCATGTGGACTTGGTAATATGCAATAGTCAAATCAAGCATAATGAAGTACCTTGGCACCTTGAAGTTGGTTGTATTGGGTTGTGTTTCTTCAAAATGATTTTCTACCACTGCTTTTGGAATGATACCAAGAGTAACAAACCTAAGTAGTGTTTCTCTATTTAATTGCTGGCCTACCAAAGAGCAAAGAACTAGCATAAGTGAGTTTATACACTTTGTCGATCTTATGCAGCTGCGTCTTGTGGAAGCCATCAAAGTCAGCCCAACAGTCTTTCTAATAAGTTATTCAAAGTATTGGATTGTGACATTTGAGGGAAGTTACATCACAATCAATTTTATCTCAGAATGGCTCAATGGCAAATGTGTCCAAATGTTTGTGACACAAGTTTGGAATGTCCCTGCTTGATTGACCCCAATTAGTATCGGTGCGAATGTGTTAACGTTGGCACTAGGAGAATATCTACCAACTTTTGTGAAATCAAGTTATTCTGTTTGCCATTTTCAAGGATAAGCTCTACCAATATATTTTTGATGTGATGTTTATGATTGGACAAAACTTACCTATTGTTTATCAAATAGTCATTAATAGAGGAATGAGCTAAGCATTAAACGTGTTGGGATTAGTTATGTGAATCTCAGAATCTTTATAGTTTGAAATCTGCCCAGCAAGAAAAATCTTTTCTTGTTTGGTTTGAGGACACACCATTCATCAGTAAAATGTCCCATTTTCTTGTGGTAGGCACACAATTTCTTTATGTTGCTAGAGAAAGGAGTTGAACCATTAATGACTCCATTTGGTGAAGAATACCTATTTGTTGATTATGAGCAATCAACATGAGACAAACTGGCAGAGGCAGAAGACAAAGAATCTTTCTTGAAAATAGAAAGGTTAGCTCAGGGTCTTGTTGAACTATCCATCAAATAAAAGTGAAATGATAGGAAGCAAAATTTTGAAATGTAAAATGGAGGCAGGCATATAACAGTTTTTCTTAATAGCAGAAATTAAATCAGCGATTGGACGGTAAAAATTTAGCCGCAGAAATATGGAGCAAGCCTTGCATAGCAAAAAAATAGTATTGGCGTACATAAATTAGCTTCAAGTATGCAGTTGCTGAGCAAAAATTCAGAGGTAGAAGACAGAGATGCCAACAGCAAAAACATGAACTACAGAAAATAAGATCACAGTCAAATATCAAAGGCAGCAATATTGAATAGATCCGTACTTTCTGAACATTAGTGCACAACAAGAATGAATCTTGAAAGTTTAACCAAATCTGGTGAATGAGTGACTATCAAAACAGAAGTAGCACCGTAAGGAGGATTTCATGAATAGAATGAATTTTAACGCGGAGTTTAAACTTTTTCTGAAAATGCAGAAATTCTCACAGCTTGTAGAACTGGGTCTGATGACTCAGGCTACGGTGAATGTGAAATGGTGGATATACACAAGGAGTAAACTAAAGTTTGGTTAATATGAAATTTGAAAGCATACAGAAAATTCAAAGATAGGAAGATCTGATTCTTAATTTATCAGGGTCTAACATCCATTGATATGACCATTTTTAAGTGCATATTTAGAGTTTGCTGCTGTCCATATACTTAGTTTATTTCTGTCTACCCATTCTATTTGTTCAAGTTCACAGTTTATCTCTGTCTACCCATTCTATTTGTTCCAGTTCGCTACCTATTTTTAATTTGTTTTGATCTACCCTTTCCAGATGTTTGTGCTGTTAACCTATTGATGTGTGATTTGATTGGGAAACAACTATAGTCAAATTACCATGATAGATGTCCTTTATACTTGGTTGACTCAGTCCCAGAAGAAGACACTTTCTCAACTTATTCTTTGTTTATAGTTATATAGGGAGAAATCAGCATCCATTTGGTCGGTGGAATTGTGAAGGACGTAAGGGCATGGTGTTCGATCCTTGATTATTATATTGGCAAGGCAGTATTTGAATTAGTTTGCCACCTATGAATTAACATAAAATACATTTCACTATTTCCTTAGCAATCTCTTAGGATTAACTGCATGTCAATCATTTGCTTCATCTCTTGGGCTTTTTGGGTGAGGGTTGTGAGGTGGAAGGAGTGTTCGAGGAGAGGGAGTGAAGGCAGGGTAGATTTTTTAAGTTATTGTGCATTAAGTTGTTTTCTTTGGTGTGATGAAATGGACATATATTTGGAGTTCAGGTTTATTACAAAATTTATGTGATATGGTTAATGTTTTTGCAGGACCAGTACCAGATGGTGCAGATGCAGTGGTGCAAGTAGAAAATACACAAGAAATGGAGTGCAGCTCTGAAGGAATGAAGAGAGTAAGAATATTGACTGGAGTGTCTAAAGGCCACGATATTCGTCCTGTGGTAAGAACCTGGTTCTCAAATGAACAAAGGCAATGATCTTAGGTATCTGTTTGTGGTAGATTAAATTTGAAGAAAATTGTCCAAGGTTAACATAAAGGTTTATTCTTCAATATAACAAAATCCTTTCACAATATATAATTCAATGACGAGATTTGTTAGTGAATGTACTCCTTGATAGCAAGGTGTTGAGAATTAATTCTGAAAGAAATGCATCATTATTACATGATTCTGATTTAGAATGCATATAGCTTTAGAACTTTGAGATAGCACATAAAATAAAACTCGATACAAATTTTGTATATAAAAAGATACAACAGAGATTCTCAATGAATTACATATAATTTTTTGGCTTTGTTGATTCTGAGTGCGTTTGGAGTTAAAAATTTCATTCCCAATTTGAGTTGATACCAAAAATTAAGCAAATTTAGGTGATAAGAAACTGGTTTTCACTATGCATCCATTAGGTACTAATAAGATTATGTATTTGTATACAAAGTTCTTTTTTAGGTTCTCAATTTTTAAGTTTAATGTACTTACCTATGAGCAATTTCATAAGTTTATCAAAACATGTTTTTGGGAGCAAACTACCTTGTAAACTATGGAGAGCCAACCATGGATAGCTGTGGGTGGGGAAGAAAGAAGCTTGTCTCTAGTAAAGTCATATATTGGAAAATTCCGTCTTGTACACAATCACTGAGCCGTATACACATGACGCGTTTTTTAATCTTCTTTTGCATAAGCAACATAATAAATTTCATGTAAAAATAGCATTGTTATAACTGCAGACATCCATTTGTCACACTTGGGCTGGGGCACTTCATTTGTCCATCTGTTATAGAAATGTCCACAGGCTCTGAGAGAGCTGTATAAAAATGCTAATGGACCAAAACTAGGAAAATTTGATGTGCAATTTCCAAAAAAATCTCAAATCTGGTGGCTTAGGTCAAAAAGCAATAAAACCTTCCCATTATACGACTGCCTCCATAATCTATTATTCAGGCAAATGTTTCAGCTCTTGGTTCAATGTTACAAAGTTCTGGATGATCCCAAGAAAATTGACATTAGAGCCTAAATGAGTGGACTGTTCTCTCTTTATTATTAGTTAAACCGACTTTCCACAAGCCTCTTCTCATATGGGAATACACATCGAAAATCTTTATACTTGTTTTATACCTATGTTTTATGGATGGAGAATGGTGTGGCCATAAACATTTGAAGAAGTGAATGATAAGTTTGAGTTGCAATTTGTATGCACCAACCTTCTGTGGGATTGATAATCTGCAAGTTTTTGGCATGCGAGTTTATGACGTTTCTAGAGAATAGCTAGATTTCCTGACTGTTCATATATGTGAATTGCCACCTCCAAAGGTTTCTCCACCTTTTTTGCATTTTCGATCACGCCTAGGTTTGCTAGCTTGTGAAGCAAAAAATCAAATATATATATTTGAAGCTATCTCTTTACCTCTCTCTATTTGCTTGGGGTATTAACATCCAAGTGTCAATGAATAAATGGTTATTTGGAAGTCTTGGCTGGAGTTTTAACTCCTCCAAGAGTTCCTTTATGTTCTTTAACTGCTTAAGTTGATGAGAGTCTCACCTTCTTTGAACTCCACTGACCGGGCACGAAGGATCAAAATTTCTCGGCGCGACGGAACGAGTTTCATTCTCTCTCGATGCGAAGGAACAAATTTCTCTCTCGACGCGAAGGAAGAACTCACGACTCTTTCACGATGCGATGGAAGAACTCATGATTTTCTCTAAGCCGCGACAGATGAACTCACGACGGAAGGATTTTTTGAGCCACGACGGAAGGTTTCTCCGAGCCATGACAGAAGGATTTTCTGAGAGCCGTGAGTTTTTTTGAGATAATTTGAACACAACGAGAGAATTTTTGGGAGCTTTAATGGGAAATCTTCACCGATTTTTTGTCGTCGCGAATTAGTAGTTTCACGCAAAGGATTTGGTCTGGCATCACGATTAGTAGTCTCACGCGAAGGATCTTTATTTGCAGTATTATTATTTGCCATGTCAAGCGAAGGATTGGATCGTTAGAGCTTCCAAAGTCACGCAGAGGATTATCTTGATGTTAATGAAGAAGTTCTTATGCGACTGTTGTTGATGTATAAGTTCCTCGACAGTGGCAGCTTTGTTCATAACAACATATCTTACTCGAAGGTAGTACAAGAATATAAAGGACCAAAGGGACGCGACGGTTGGTAACCGTGCGCCAACTCCCTAGCCTTTGGTCACTAACTAATTCCCAACCAACAACATTAATTACATTATTCCGGACAACATGAATAAGTTCTTCTACAACATGAAG
Organism: Thuja plicata; assembly: GCA_018584345.1. Lineage (NCBI taxonomy): Eukaryota > Viridiplantae > Streptophyta > Pinopsida > Cupressales > Cupressaceae > Thuja > Thuja plicata. The sequence continues at coordinate 431,967 of MU225870.1, read as the reverse complement.
CTTGTTGTTAATGAATTAGTTCTTCTGCGACGTGAATCTTGCTGTTAATGAATAATCCTGTGAATAAGCTCTTTTGCGACATGAATCTTTGCTGTTAATGAAATTTTTTTTCTGCGACATGAATCTTGCTGTTAATGAATAAGTTCTTCTGCGACTTGTGAATAATTTGAGTCTCACCCGAAGGATATGCTGTTGATAATGAATCAGACATGAAGCCTTCGGGATTGTTCGGGAATTTTTGAGAACCTGCCAGATCTCGATACAACTCCTGGATAAGCCTTCTTTGCCAGCGGGAATCAACCTTCTGAGAGCATGCTTGGTGTTTGCATTGAGTCTCTCATTCACTACTCTCAACACTAGTACTTGTTGCCGCGATTTGCTGACTCTGCATCTGTTCTGTCGACGCAATTTTTGGTGAGTATTATGGATCAAACACCGCTACAGACTTACCAGCGTAAGTCACTTGACGAGGCCTCCTTTGCCGACTTGCTTGATCGTGTGTGCAAGTTGGAGACGAAGAACCAAACTCTCAAAGACATGGTCTAGGCTCTATCTGAGAGGACCATTGCCTTTTTTGCTAATTGTGATGGCTTTAAACAACAACTTGACATCAACAACGCACAAGTTTCAGACATTTCAGACAAATTCTCATCCGTCTTGACGGTGAATGCAAATCTTAGGCAACTGATAGACTCCAGTATTGAGCATGTTTCAGAGATGAAAAATATTAAGGACAAGTAGACGGAGCTTGATAGCAGACAAAATTCATTGAAAACTAAAACCGAATCACAACTGAAATCCTAGGCTACAATTTGCAACAGTAGTAGCGCACCTCTTTCGGGAGTTGAGGAATTAGTTCATGCTAAATTGGTTGAGTGTATTAGGCGGGTGTGTGAACTGAACTTGAAGGTCCAGGGCCTTCCTCCTCCAACCCACTTACTGCGGGCTACTCATTTCTCAGCGAACAACTGGATATTTCGGATATCATCTTGGACAGAGCTTGGATAGGTTATGACAACCCTCATTTTCTTCGCTTCTTATCTTCTGCTTATCGTCTTTGGGTTCTCAGGGCTAGGAGGAAATTGTTCTCACTTCCCACGAAGATTTTTCTTGACGAGGATCTCACCAAGTCACAAGTTGTAGAACTAAAACATTCTTGAGAACTCGTCACAGCGGCTAGATGCAATGGCAAATTGGCTGTCATCAGGAACCTGAAAGCAGTTATTAAAGACTCCTTCCCCTCGGTTCCCCCCAGGTTGGGAACCCCGGTCTGTCGCTGCGGCTAAATGACAGTCACAGCGCGGTTGGGCATGGAGGAATGTAAGGGTGGTTCATTGCATGTCAACTGCTACAATGGTAACGAGATACTTTGGTCCATACCAGGTTTACTTCATGACGCTATTCGTTCAGCTGATCTTCTCCTTGTCACGGAGACTCATTAGATCCCCGCTCGTCCTCTTATAGGTGTCACTGGGTAACACTGGTTATTAGCTTTTAGGGACGAGGTTTGGAGCTCTGGAGGTGTCAGGGGGTTTGGTGGGGTCGCTTGCCTGGTCAACGACCAATTTCAGAGTGTGACATCTGTTGTTCATTCTGATAATTCGGCTAGATTTTTGTGGGTCCATGTTAGCCAAGTCGCAAAGCACCTCAGGGAGATTTACATTGCCGTGTGTTACTTTCCTCTAGCATCTTCTTTGTATGCTATCCTTAATGGGCAGGAGGGGGACACCTACATGGACTTATATGACAACATCGCTCACTTCTCTGCAGTGGGAGACTATCATTATTGGGGATTTCAATGCACGGACCAGGGACATGCAGACCCCCCTCCGCAACTGGGTGGTGGATATGATGTGCACTATCGAAACAAAGCTGTCTATTTTGGGTCTTCAGAGACTCCCATGACTTATTGGGGCCCCTCACAAAGTATGGCCGCCATCTACTCCAGTTGTGCAAGGCCTCGGACTTGATGATCTTGAGCGATCTTCCCTGTTTTCCTGACTCCTGTTTTTTCACTTGTTGGCCTCATTGTAGGGGTGAGAGAGTGGTGGACTATGCCCTCTCTTGTCCCTCCTTCATCTCTTCAATCAACCATTTCTCCATCACCCCCCTTCCCCTGGCCGACCATGCTCTCCTTAGCCTTACCATCCGTGCATCCCCTCCCCCCTTCCCCCCTCATCACTCACCCCTCCCCCCACACCTCCTTTTTCTTTGACGATGGAGACCAACACCTCTTCAACCTTTACCTCAGGCAGCTCCTCCCCCCAGATTCCTTCTCCACCCTCCACTGTGCCTCCGCCATGTTTGACCGCCTCTCTACCTCTATTCGGGAGGCTGTGCTGCCTTCCTTTCCTCACCATACCACTTCGTTGATCCCTCTCCCCAAGTGTAAGAACACCTTCCCTATGAATAAATGATATGACTGCAAGTCATTCCACTGCACTTTTTGCACAACTCCCACCCTTCACCCGGCTGAAAAACTCTTACCGCTAGCTCCTCCACCACAAGAAACACATCTTCATCTTGTAGCGCAGTAGAACCCATCGGGCCTCGCTCATGCAGTCCCCCAAAGCCTTTTGGCGCACCCTTTTTCCTCGCCGGTCCCCTCTCCCCCACTTTGGACCACAACTCATTGGTCTCGCACAGCTCCACTCTTTATGATGTCCCTAACCAGCCTTCCATCCTAGTCACCCCTCCCCCCACTGCCATCTTTTCACCTACACCAACATCAAAGAGGCTCTTAGATCCATGAACAGTAGCAAGGCTGCGGACAGGGAAGGGTTCCAAGCAAAACTCTTCAAACATGACATCACAGTGTTAGGCTCCTTCCTCACTGATCTTTTCAACATAGTGGTTTGCACGGGGTTCCCTCCTTGGTCTTGCCATATCATTCATCCGACACAAAAGGCTGGCCCTGTCTCAGACCCCAACAATAGGACTATCATGGTTGAGCATACTTTCTCGAAGTTGTACGCCATAGTTTTGCACACTCTTCTCTCTCAGGAATTGGATCATCGTCGTATTTAGGCTGGATTCAAACCAGACTATCAGATCATGGACCACATTTTCACACTTAGGGCTATTATTGAGGAGGCTCGACATTGCTCCTCGAAGATCTACTGCTGCTTTGTGGATTTCCGCAAAGCTTTTGATTCAGTATCCAGGATAGTCCTTTTCTAGAGACCACAATATTGGTATTTCTGAGACTCTCTTGACGACCATCATGAGACTCTAAGAGACGGTTGCGGGTCACATTAAGACACCTCATGGGCTTTCAGACTTCATCTGGAGTACTATCAAGGTGAAACAGGGTTGCCCTCTGTCTTGTACCTTGTTTGGGCTTTATATTGATGAGTTGGAGGTTTTTCTACACGAGCACTGTCTTCCTGGAAATGGTTTTTTTTTGCACTAAGTTTTGATTTCTATCTTGCTCTTTGCGGATGATGTGGTCCTCCTAGCTTCCTCTCCGGAAGGTTTACAAAAAATTCTTGATGGCCTTGCTTCATTCTGTAACTTACGGTAGCAGACGGTTAATCTGGGTAAGACAAAAGTGATGATTTTCAATAGTCTTAAGACCTCTCATCTCTGCTTCTCTTTCCAGGGTGTTGAGATTGAGATATCCTCTTCGTACACATATCTGGGGGTCAAGTTCTTTGGCCCTCATTTCAGCATGAGACTTGCCCTGCAGCCTCGCATCAACAAAGGGTCTGGTTCTCTAGCCCTTCTGGAGAGACAATGTTTTTAGCATCACTTCCAGGACACCACGTCCAATATGACTCTTATGGACACTCTGATTAGACTTACGGTACTCTATGGCTTTGTTGTTTGGGGGCCCTCACTGCTAGAGTCAGACCGGGCCTCAGTTGAGCAGGTCCAGACCCTCCTTCGGCGTATCATCAGATGCAAGCAGTCTACCCCTCATAGTATTGTCCTTGCAGATTTTGGTGCCCACCCTTTCAGACTTGGTACCATCTTCGATCTGGTTTGGTTTTTACATCGGCTCCGGTGTTTTGTGGACTCCTCGGAGGGGCCTCACAGATATTCCTGCCTTGCTTACCGCTCCTCGAAGGCTATAATGGTATCTGATTCCACATGGCGTTCACGGTGCAGGTTTGCTCAGGTTCAACTCTTCTGGGTTCGACCGGGATCGAGATTGATCGACTCCCTCCTTTTCGGTACTCGCTGGACCCTTTCACCTCCTTCCATATAGACAGGAGCTGAACATGCACATCAGATTGGACATTTACCGGCAGTATATCCACACTACTTGTGTTAATCCTTATGGGGGGCTTCACCCAAAGATGGCCGTCTATGCTGAGCACTTTCTTGAGATACAGGATGGGATCATTGTACATCCTTCTTACCTTTCTCGCCGCTGGTCGCATGCACTCCGCATCTCCCTTGGCTCCTTCAGAGTGGGATCACATTTGCTTTGTATTCAGACCGACCATCAAATGGTTAGGGAGGACAGGATTTGCCAGCTTTGTAGCATGGGTGAGGCTGAGACGGAAACACATTTCATTTTCCCTTGCCCTATCTACTACGAGATCAGAGGAAGATTCTACTACTTGTTCAAGGAGACTCGGTCTCTCTCCTCCTTCAGGTACATTGATCAGAGATGCCTGGCGCTTTATTTCCAGGAGACCTTGCGTCTTCTGGACTGCTCACTTCAGCTTCAGCTCCCCATGGGACAACACCATTTCTTTCTTCTCGGTGGTTTCCCCTGCGCGTGGTTCCAAGCAACAACTTAGTCCCCCTTCAGGCCATACCAGATGCGTGAGGCCTCGCAGGGATTCCACTCAACATTAGTCTTATTCCTCTTCTTCTAGAGGTATCCGGAGGCAGAGTGGGGTCCCTTCCCACCCTATGGCTTATCCTTCAGTTCTAGATTTTTTCTCGGCTCCACAGAGCCATTAGTGGGTTGGTTGTTGTTTCTTGCTTTTGTTGTTTTGTTTTCTCTTCTCGGGCACTGTTTGGTGTTCTTTCTTTGGGCTGGCCTTTTGCTTTGTTTCGACAATCCCTTGGACCCTCTTTGTGGTCTTTTGTTGGGCAGTATTAGATTTATCTTATCTTATCTCGAGGCAGTGCATGTATGACCAATTTTATAGTTAATGTCATGCTTCATAATCAAGATCTCGCTTTCATGCTTTGTTTTCTTTAGAGAGCTATCAGATGGAGACTCATTCATTTTCGGTACTCTCAATGGTGTTTTGGTCCTTCCATAATCTCCAGATTCAATCTTAGAGCATAAGCTTGGGTTTCTTGTTCCTCTTAAGAGTTTGTTGATCCTTCGAGTCTTGATCTATATGCTTGAAGAAATATCCTATTTGCATTGTTCCTTCAATTTAGGGGATTCTCCATTTTGATCATCGATTGTAATCTTGTGGAGCGGCTACAAACTATTTGGTCAAATGAAAGTTTCAGGCCCAAAATTTCCTCTATAATACTAAATAATCCTGCTCTATTGATAAAGCACAGCCCTCCTTTCATGATCTTTTGTCTTTGTATGAGAAGACAATGATAAAATAAAACTTTGAGCAAACTACGAGCTCAAAGTTTGCCATGAATTGCCAGTTTTTTGCTTCTCTTTCATATAAATACTGCAACATGAGTCTAATAACAGCACAATGGCACGTTATTTCATTAAAAGGACAGTATATATTATGTTCCAGCTGACTTATATCCATTTCAATAACTCGCATGTGCTTCTAGGATTTGAGGCATCCTTTTAAAAGGAGATCACTTTTGCTAGATTGATTTTTATTCTCAATAGTGTAGTCCAATGTGGGAAGCTTTGAGGGATGTGTAGAGAGGAACCACAGAAGGCCTTCTAGTATGATCTTAGCAAGGAGCAACGGCTCAATAAGAAGTCATCAGGATTGCAGAGGCCCTTAACAGCTTATACTAGATCTTATCTTCAGCTATCTGATTCAGTGCAATTGTCTTAGGTTTAGAATTTTGGGAGCTTTAAATGTGGAGAAAATTCAAAAAAATATTGCATGTTGGTTTACTCTCCAATTTTGTTTTCTACACCTAGATTAGCTTGAACAATTGGTGACAAACACTGGGTTGCAAAAAAAGACATTTTATTTTCTTGTGATATCTTCAATTTTTTTTTATCTTTTTTGCGACACAAAAATTTGTTCAACTCATGGCAAATGTTGAAGAAACTAAGGAAGTACACTGAAATAGAATTGCTTGTGATTGTTGCTACTACTTGCGATTGTTGTTTCCTTTTCACTGGGATAAACTCTTTACTTTCAGCACCAACTTCTATTTACAAAATGCAATCAAGCAGGGGTATGACATTGAAAAAGGGACAGTTGTCTTAAGGTCCGGTGAGAAAATTGGACCTGCGGAAATTGGACTCTTGGCCACCATTGGCGTCATAATGGTCAAGGTAGAACTTCTTCTGATTTGATTATTATGTGTAGCACTCTTTTATAGTTTAATTCATTTCTTGATTATTATGTGTAGCACTCTTTTATAGTTTAATTCATTTCTTGGACTTAAATTTAAAGGATAAGTTGATATACCTCTATTGTGGTCACTTTTAACAGGTTTATCCAAGACCAACAATTGCAGTGCTTTCTACCGGGGATGAACTGGTAGATCCATCATCACATTCCCTGGGTCGGGGTCAGGTATGGTTGAATCTTTTTAGTTTTTAAGGTATATACTTGCACAAACTTGGAAGAATGTTATGACATGAAAACAAAATAACTGGTTTGCAAATGTTCTTTATAACAACTTTTAAGGATGAGTTAATTTCATTCCTCACTGAAGTCAAAGAGAAAAAGCGAGCAAGGCATCGAATGAGACAAGTACAAAGGGGAATATGATATGAACTGAAGCATACCAAGATATGATTGAAAATGTTCTTTCTCCATAATTTTGGTTTACTTGTTTTTTACAGATTAGGGATTCAAATCGGGCCATGCTATTGGCAGCTTGTGCTCAGCAACAATGCAAAGTATGTGATTTAGGTATTGCATGTGATGAGAAAGAAGACTTAGAAAATGTGCTGGATAAAGCTATTTCTGTTGGAGCAGATGTCATCTTATCTTCAGGCGGTGTTTCCATGGGAGATAAGGACTTTGTAAAGATTTTACTAGAGAAACGTGGTACTACATATTTTAACAGGGTATGCTGAATATACTACACTCTTTTCATGCAGTAGTGCAAATTGGGTGATAAGCATGCATAAATATTAATGAGTTTTTGGTTAATTTATGCTTTACCTAACACGCCATTATAATTTTAAAAATAACATGTATGTGAAAGCAAAGGAAAGGTTTGTTGATCTAGATACTAATTAGAAAAATGGTGTGAGCTTCTTGTTGTTGTAAATGTTTCATGCAAGGGGAATTGTTGACTATGGTGCATGGGGTCATTGCATAATGGTCTGTTATCTTGTAGGCCGTAGTGTTTGGCATTGCAAATTTAATTTAAAAGTTTAAGAAATTGAAGTTGAAGAGGCCCTCAAATTCAATAAGTTTTAGAGTTAACAATTGATTGAAGTCTTCGAAAGCCTAGAATATATGAAATTTTAGAACACGTAGTTGTAGGCCTAGTTTGTTTTCTTGCTTTCTTCATGTTTTCTCAAGACACAAGTTTTGCAATCCTTGGTCAGCATGTATACACAAATCTTTTGAAAACAGATGTACCGAGGCCATGCTGACGTTATAGTGCTTACTGTTCTTAACTCAAGGAGGTATCAGTGGTTTCATAAATGTTTGTGAAGTCATATTTGCAGGCTCTATACACTCCACATTCTGGTAGTGAAAACATCATATATATGCGCAGGTTGGCAAAGTACTTGATGCTCTATCAATCATATTTCCATTTTTGAGTCCATGGTAACTAATGGCAGTTGTGAGCAAGTGTATACACTGCCCAGATTTTTCTAGATGCTCTACTTTACCGCTGTACAGTTAGAATTCTACTTCAACATCATGCTAGTGGTTCTATTTTCTAACACTTTATTTATCCTTTGCAGCTAAGTTTATGTGTCTCTATTGGATCAACACCATTACAAATGTTATTGATTTGATATAGAGACGGTGTTTGTGTGTCATGTCCCCGAATTTTCAAAGTAAACTGGTAGTGTTTAAATCAAGCAGTACTTATTTAATATTAAAATCCAATTAATATTAAATAATTAAGTTATGAAACTTTTAATATATGGTTTACGGTAGTTCCATTACGGGACTTAACCGATTGGTTTTTGTATTTAAATATTTCTTCCGCCGAGGAGTGATATATGCGGAAATATTTTGATATACGGGAATAAGTTATAGTCTTTACTCACTACTTGGGAAAAGACAAAATTGGTTTCCTTTCGTTGGATTATGTCCAGCCTAGTGGAATACGAAACGGGAGTAATAAGGAGAAAAGAAGAAGTTTGTATGCTAGGTGTTGTTGGCCGATAACTGAAGGAAGCCGGATCGTGTGGAGTCTCTGTGCCAATATCTTCCAGCGCACACGTATGCTCCAACATAACTTGGAGGTGTTGTGACGACGACACCGGACATTGGTTGATAAGCCGACGATTGGCGGTCCTTGCCATCTGCTCAGAGAGACACGGTGGGAATGTCCGAGAGTCCATATCACAATTGGTAATTGCGGGAACACTTCAAACGTCTTAAACATCTGGACACGCAGCAGAAGAAGACAAAGACAGCAGAATACATTATCGAAAAAAGACAAAGACACCGGATTGTATAATTCCGAGCATAGCGAATGAGACAAAAGTTATTCGGGGTTGAGTATTTCGGGTTTGCGAGTCAGGGAGAAGAGCATCCGCTGGTGGAAAACAACAGCAGTTACAATCTTTTCCAGGTACCAACGTTTGCTCATAATCTGTTTCCATACGTCATATGCCAATTTCTCAGAAGTAAATATACTGCGTAATGTAAACAAATTGATAGATAAATTATGGTGGT